>VDFB02335920.1:0-63492 GCA_007258455.2 Sequoia sempervirens
TGAAGTAGATATCATGCATATTTTTTAAATAATCTATTCATTATATATAATTATAAAAATTGACATATTTAATCCAATTATATATGATCTTGCAGGTCTTCAAACAAAGGGAAAATTTGCATGTCTAGTTTGTGGTCCAAAGATGAAATTTCGTCGTTCAACAAGTTTAGGAAAGTAGGTGTTTGATGAGTACAAACACTTCCTCCATAGAAATCATAAGTATTGAACTACTGAAAAACATTTTTTCAATGGGAAAGAAGAGGCTACATCAAAACCACGAAGAATGACACATCGCCTATGGAAGTTGGAATATAATAGAATTATCGTCAAGATTATACATCGGATCAAATTGTTTATCTATCATATATGATATGTTTGGAATTTATATTTTTATATTGTGTTTTGTTTGCTCATGTTGTAATTGACAATGATTGTCATTTTTAATTTGTTTAACTTATATGCTTCATGAAGGTCGTCAAAGCATTAATGGTCGGCTTCTACAGGGACTGAAAAGTTATCCCAGACAATTTAGTAGGTTGCCCTACTATGAGCAGCTACAAATTGTGCATTTGTTTGATACAATGCATGTCAGAAAGAATATAACATAAACTTTATGGAAAATATTGGATGGAGGGCATGACAAAGAGAAAATTGTCAAAATTTGTAGTGACATTCAAGAAGCTAATCATGCAATGAAAAATGTCATTCAATTAAATAGCGATAGAGACCAAATTAATATAAGCACCCTTCATTGGTTATTAACGAAGTAGAAAAGAAATGCTATAAAAGAAGTCATACGAAAAATTTGATTTCCCACAAGATTTACTGCGAACATAAACAATATCATAACAAAGAAAGGTGAATCTGGGTTAGGGATGAAAATGCTTGATTAGAATACCTTCATTAAGGTAATTATTCTGGTATATTTTATATATATTTGTATACTGCATGTACTTTTCAGTGTATTATGTTTACTAGTTTTGGAAAAATAATGAAAAGATCATTTTATAATTGTTGCAGTACGTTCTACCTCTATCTCTCCCAGACAACTTCGACAACAATTTCAAGCAAGTTATATATGATCTTGGAAAATACATGAGGTAAGTAGTGATATTTGTTCAATTCGTTGTATAGATTTTATATTTTCCATTTATTTTACTTGTTATGTAATATATTGTATATTTTTGTTAAATCTCATTAATATATTTGTGCCTTGAATCACTTGTAGATGGTTGTCATCTAAAGAAATCCATAAAGAAGATATAAATTATTGGAGGAGAAAATTTCATTGTCTAATGTGTGAAATGCAAAAGTGTCTACCTTCAACATTTTTCAATGCATAAGAACACTACCTCATACACCAAGTTGAAGAGATTAAATTGTGTGGACCTATACACGCAAGGTCAATGTGGATGGTTGAGAGGCACTTAAAATTTTTGAAGGATTTGGTTAGACAAAGAGCACATCCTGAGGGTTCTCTGGTGTAGGGATATATGGTATACTAGACCATGGTGTACATTACTGAATATCTTCCTAAGTTCTCAGCAAAGATCCATGTAGATCGCATTTGGAATCCCAACTACATTAACAAATTCGAAGGGGAGTACCTGATGGGGAAAGGTAGATTGAGGAAAGTGAGAGGTAATTATAATATGGTCATGGAGATTAATTAGGATACATTTTACATTGCCTTCAATTGCTTGAAAAGGAACAATAGAGAACTAGTCCAAATGAAAGAATCTTCCACACACAAATAGAAAAGTATTGGTATTGTATTACTCCAAAAAATAAGTCTTTCACTACTAAAAAGTATTAAAATCTTAAAAAGTGTTGATGATCAAATATTACAATTCAAATTTCATATATATAGGAAGAAGACCCAACAAAGGTGTCTCTTCTGATTGTCTTTTGGAAAATAATTAAATAGTTGATCTTAATTAAACTTATAAAACAATTTAATCTTCTCCTAACATTGACTTAGCCACTGAGAGATGTTTTTTATACTCCTCAAAGGTATGGGTATCTGCATCATGCACTGCATTTTGGGCTTCATATTCGAGTTTTATCATCAATTCCATATGTTTGCATGCTCCATCCAACAATAGCCCTTCTGCTTTGACTATATCCAATGCTTCCTGAAGTATCCTATTGCATTCATCATCCAATCATCTCATTCCTTTAGAAACCCATTCTTATCACATAATTTGGGCAATCCCAACTTCACAGTATCATCAAACCCTCTCTTTTTTTAGTGTAAGTCTTCATCATGTTTGTCATGCTTTCTCATGATTGTGTTAATGGCCAAGATGGAATTGGCATTGGATCCCTCATGTAGTTGCATATCATGTCTCTTAGTACCCAATTTTTTTTTCACTCTCCCATGCTCAAGAATGGCTTCATAGTACTTTTTGTGAACATGCAAAAAATCAAGGCATATCTTCAGGTTTGTAAATCTCTTGTGCAACATCATTTCCATAGTGTCAAACTGAAGGTCCTTCATCTTTTCTACTAGTTGTTGATGTTCTTCTTACAACTGCTCATATTCACTCTACAACTTGATATCAGTTCCAGAGTTGATCCTCATTCTAGCATCTTTCATGGCAGTAATTTCCAAATCTGATTTTTCACTTTTCATTTTGTAATAATTTTTTTCTTTCATCAACTGTATTGTTTGTGCCTTGTTGAACTTGGAAATGCTTATGCCCATGTCTGTTGAAGCCACAAGGTCAATTTCCCCAACTTTAAGGGTCATCATGTATCCAAAGGCTTTTTCAATATCGATGATATTTTTCCTTTTGTGAGGTGGGTATAGTGCCCATATCAACATTAAATTTTCATCAAGATTGAATCTTGACCCTATGTAAATTTCCTTCACACCCTCTATGTTTAACTTGTATTCTCCTTCCTTGTTATGCAAAAAACTATCAAAAATTAAAGATGCACTGAGGTCCCAACTAGGAAATACTATTACACCAACTTCAAGTAACAAATGTCTACCCCTTTCAGGGGTCATGTTTTGCACTTCACTGTCTATATCATCTTTCAACCTTTTCATCAATTGTTGTTCATTTTCAGGGGTAATATTTGGGATGGATTCCATCAACCTCTTTCCTTTGTAATTATATAAAAAATATTTAAATTATCTTCACTTGAAAAACTCATTATCAAAAATAAAGGATTCATAGGCTTTAAGCCTATCATCTTCATCTACACGCAATTCCTTGGCTACTTGTAAGTCCTTGTCAGGGAGTTCTTCATATTCATCATTCATCATCTGAGAGACCATTCTTTGTTGTGATTGTGCTTCATTTTCTCTTGCAGATTCTTCTTCAGATGAATCATCCATTTCTTGCAACCTTTTCTTTTTTTTCTCTAACTCCATGAAATTTTCTATAACCTCTTATGCTTCTTTGTCTTCTTTGTCCTTAAACACAAATTCCCCCGATATAGGAACATGGGTGTATCTACTAAGGTTTTTCTTTTTCTTACAAGAGTGTATGTACCCTTCAGGGTCATAATTCATTCTTTGTGCATACTCCTTTAATTTTAATTCATCCAACAATGAAAGATAATAATATCATTGGTAGTGGGATGTTAGGTTTTCAGGTACATCAATTATAAATTAAGGTCATCTACCATGGTAATTAACTAATTATACATCCTTTGTGAATTTCTTTTTTTTTTATACAGTATGGATTGAACGATGTCAACAATCCGATCACACATTAACATGGGAAGGTGTCGCTTCATTGGTTAAAGAAGCTCATCGTAATGGAGATTCCAATGTTACACCAAGGGAAATTGATTTAGCATATGGTTTAAGAGATAAACAGGTACGTATAAATATATTAATCACCCATATTATTTAATTATTTTCAATTATACTGATGTATATATGTTGAGTTTTTTTCCTTTGGATACATTCAGTGAAGAATAAATATGTTTATCAACTAATAATGCAATTTTTTTACATGTTTGACATATTGCGGGTGAAACACCACAAGGCTATGTGGTGCAATGGTCATAAATTTTGAATCAAAAATTTGGATGACACAAAGAAGACTTGTGATTCTGGGATAATTGTAGTCTTCCAAGTGACTAATGTTTCATCTAGAAGTGACATACATCCAAAAGTCTCAGAAAATTGATACTATGGGATTTTGGATGATATACTTGAGTGTGACTTTAAGTCCTTCGAATTAGTTATGTTCGTTGTCTAATGGTAAAAGCTACAATTGAATGAAAATTATCTAGAGAGAACTATTATTGAACATGATAATGGATTTACCATGGTTAATACAAGGTCGATCAAGCAAGCTAGAAATGAGCCCTATGTTTTTCCAAGCCAATGTGAGCAGGTATTTTACTCAGAGGTTCCAGGTAAACTGGGTTGGTCATTTGTTGTTAGACATGATCCAAGAGGAAGGCCAGTAAAGTATAATGTGGTGGAAGAAGAAGATACCGAAGAACTAGAAGATGATGTAGATGATAGATCAGATCACAAGTAGGTTTGAGGATGTGCCTCGACAAAGATGCCAAAGAAGAGAACTAGATCATGATGATGTAGGAGTTGTTCATGAAGATGATATCCTGTTTTGATGATGATTATCAAACCGAGCATCAATGACGATGATGATGATATGACCACCTACAATGTCGAACTGGATTGATGATACGTGACTTGTTAGATGAAGTAGAAGATCAATTTCATTGAAATGTATGAGTTATGCAATTATATTATCTATTTGATATTGATTTCTTGATAGAATTATATGACTTATATGGTTACATAATTAATTCGTGATGTTTTTAATTCTTATGCCATTACATAATTAATTCATGATGTACTTTTTAATGTTGTTAATTCATGATGTTACAACTATTGTAGCTCTCCTAGAAATTTCCATATGATCAAATCCTAATTACTCTATGACTATTTATGATTAGATATTATTTAATCATATCTTTGGTTACTTCATTCCCAAAAAATTAGTGTTTCGTCATGTTGACCCCACATAGTGACATGTGAATGGGGCCAATGTTGAATTTTTTTCAATTTGTGCTTGTATGGAGTGAAACTTGACATGGTTAGCCTAGACACATGCGTTGACAATATGGGAGGGTTTTGAGACTCAAACATGAGGTCATGCTATATAAAGGCATCTCATCCTTCCTAATAATACAAGTTGCCTTATTCTTCATCTCTTTCATATATTGTTCTTAGCATTTCTTTGGTTAATGGTTTCAAAATACAAGGATCTTTGAGCCTCACCTTGGATCTATTACACATCATTTTTTTCATTTTCATTAGCAATGAATATTTAGATGATCTTTAAAAAGCTCATTGAATATAAAGATGATAATAGGAAGCTAAAAAAATGAGTATATTTTATTTATGGAACCTAAACCACAAGGTTTTGCACTCTAATGCTAAAACCAAGTCAAATTAACCCCTAACACCTATTGGAAAAATCAAAAAATTCCTTTCTTTCAAATTCACGAGAACATATAAACCTTTTGAAACCACACATGCATTTTATGAAAGTGTATGGTAATCCTACTTATAGTTGAAGTTCACTTGATAAGCTAACCAATGGAACTATATTGGAGGATAAGCCCACCTATGGAATTAATTTAAGAGGTAAGGGATGTCTCTTAGTGGAATTTTGAGTCTTGGATTAATCCATAGTGATAAAATTAGTTCTAGTGTTCTACCCTTGGTGTTATATTTATCTCTACAATTTCCCATACTTAACCATTTCATCGTCCCTTTTCCCAAGCTATTTGTATCATAATATAAACTTGGTCCAATCTCACATTAGCCCCTTAGGTAATTATTCATTTCCTCCAAGTTGAATGGAACCTTTTGTACCAATGCATCAATTTTTTCCTACCCTAATGGATCAAGACTTGACATCACCTTAACAATCTTCTTTATGTCATAGCATATCTTCGAAGTGCCTTTGTCATGATTTAGATGTGTCAATATTAACTAGATTGAATATATTAATTTTAAAGTCTCTTGACACATTCCATGACAAGAAAATGACTCATTTGGATTAAGGAGTACTTTCCTAAACCATTCCTTCATATTCAACAATCCCTTCTCACACCCACATCATAATTCATATCCATTTTAGTTCTAATGAGTGTTTTAAACCAACAATCAATGAATCATAGGATAGAATAAAAATCATTATGCACAAGGATAAGAATCAAAGAGACTGAAAGAATCAATTCACTAGATATGCTTGCCATTACTGTAATAGACCAATGTAAAAAAATAAGTCATAACAAGAATAGGACCAAAAAAACTAGGAAAAGAAACCTTGTAGGCTACATTAATAAGATGTTGATTGCAAGCATTTCTTCCATGATGTTTAAATGAAAAAATATTAGATAGCTCAATCTTTAGTCAAGTAGAATTTCAATCACTGATTCTTAGACATCCATCATGATTAAACATCACATATCATAAGCCTTTTTAACAATCACTAGGACCATAGATAATATTCAATCATGTCATAGGAAATAAATCATTAAAAATTATAAAGAAAGAGAAAAGCAACTATATAAGCTCAGCAAGCCACCATACAAAAATTATATTTTGTAGAAAATAAAATAAACTATATGTTGACATAGCATATATATTTTGTATATAAATTGTATGTTGACATAGCATATATATAAAATATATATTTTGAATTTTGGCCCCCCACGCGCAGGAGCATGACATAGCATACTGCACCGAGACCTTAACTGGAGAGTTGCACTAAGAACCACTACATCTAGCCCCTGAGTGGAGAGTCGTGAGACTTCACTGTATGAGTGTTTCAAGGCCATTGAGTCGAGGAGGAAGACTAGGAACCATTTGGTAGGAGGAAAGCTAGAGCGAGAGGTGAGGGCACTCAGAAAGGGAAAATCAACCAAGGGACAATCAATGTAAGTGATTTTTCTCCCACATTGAGAAATCTTGTTGCAAGTAAAGTGATTTAGACTCTATTTGTTCCCATCGAGGTGTTTCATGCTATATTTTGGTCAATTCGAGCCAATGTCCCATTGACAAACCCAAGTACTACCTAGTACCGGTGTCTGGTTAGTTTGAACAACCAAGCTTTGAGATGTTCAATCAGTTGGGTGGCCATTTTTGGCCTATGAACTACAGTTTTTGTATTTGTCTTAGCATATTTTTCTACTATAAGATTGAAAGGAATTCCTATCACATAACAACACATGAAGTTCACTAGGGTTCAAATTTCTAAACTTCGATGAAATAAATTTACATATTGAGGTCCACAAATGATCAAAGGGAGTGAAAACAATACATGGTCTGTGAGTGCAATGAAAAATGCCTAGTGCTTGTCCATACTTGAGAATGTATAGAAGTACATGATGCAGAGTCGGAAGAAGGAAACAAACTCACACAATCTCATTTGACAAGTCACAAACAATCTTGAACTTTCCTTCTTTTGACACACTTATTCAACTATATTTCCCTTTACAAAACTCAACACAAACACTCAACTTTTTCTTTAGAGTTCCAAACCATTACCAAACCTTCAAACACCTTATTCAACTTCATCTTTATCAAAACAAACAATTACCCAATCGGCCCTTTCATTTTACCATTAACTCTCTTTATGATTGTCCTAAACTTCACAATTTCAACTCAACATAAAGTAATCTAACCCAAAACAGTATTTAGGCTAATATAGACCACACAATTTCAATTCCATTTCAATTCAAACAAATTTAAACCATCTCCCATCCTTTATTCTTGACAATTTAACAAAATCATATATTGTGCTTTCATTTTAGTCTCCAAAACAAGGCTATTATTAGACAGATCAGTCAAAGCAATGGACTTTTTAACTTCATGCTTACACCAAACCTTATATAAAATTAGATCAAATTATACCTTGGTAATCTCTTAACCAAAACAACTAAGAACTCACACTTAATCATCAAAAGCCTTTAAAGTTCTTACTGTCACTGGTTCCTTCATACCCTATTTGCAACACTTGTAGGTCTGCCAACCCATTTTTCAGGGCTTCATTCACAATCTAAGCACTATTATACAAGTCTATCCACACTTTTCAATTCCCTCCTTGTAGATCTAAAACATATTCAAAACGGATATCAAAACTTTTACAACACAAGCTTCAAATATTTTTGTCTCAAACATTTAGGCCTAATTAGGCCTGATTTGCATAAGGGTTTGTTGCTTTACTAACTCCTGACCAAAGTACACTTGTCCAGTGCTTGGGAAATGTTTAGTTTGACTAGTATATGCTCTTCAAAGCATAAAATTCCATTTACAAATTATTTTCACAAAACCCTAAGGGCTTAACCTTCATAATTAATTTGTTCACGGACTATACACACAGTTTTTTAGTCAAGAAACTTCATTCCCTCGCATATTATCTTTATGATTTTTCCCTAAATCCGCTGAAACATGAAAGAAAATTCATAGTAGGATAATCTCACAAGAAACCAAAAGATTCCACCAATTAATAAAGGAGAAACATAATTATTTTTGTTTCTGCTTACCCTAACTGAGGGTTTTAGCAATCTAAAGTAAATCCACAATAACTCACAAAAATATTAACTAAAATGCATGAACTTTGATGTAACAAGAATTTGATTGAGATTAGTACCATATCCAACCATTCTACCATGCCTTCAAGGCCGTACAATTTCGTACAATGACTGGAAATGCAAGGTTTTTGAAGAAAAATGATTAAAAATTAGATATTTTTATTGAACTTATTCTTTATTCAACCACCCTCAAAGTTCTAAAAGATACAAGAGCCTTTTTAAAGTAAAAACAACTGAATTTTATCCTTCTAACTGCCTCTAACCAACTCTAATGACTCTTCATCTCTTAATATTGCCTTTTTGATTAAGTTGACAACTTTTTACATTGTTTCATTTTTGCACTTTTGGACTTAATAAACACCAAATGACCTCAACATGACCTCAAATATATGAAACGTGACTCTAATAACATGATTTACAAAGTAGGAACAATAACATTGAATCAAATTTCAAAATATTGCTTCATAGAGGCCTAATTATGCCAAGGTGCTCCTGCACCAGTACAAGAGATGAAAAAAAGACAAGGAGCCATTAAAAACTTCTGAATATTTCACTAACTCAACCAAACCTCCAAAATAATAGTACAAATTCCAGCACTAGGGAAAGCTCAAAAGAGAACACTAATGAAAGTGGACTTTTTTTTTTCAAGTTCCAGAAGAGTATAAATGGTTTGAAGATGTTGTGGGTGTCTAGAAAATGGTGAAGGAATGTTGGATAGGGAGGGACCCAATTAGCCTCTTTAATCCGGATTCTTAAGAAAGAAAGAATTTTGATAGCATCTTGGGGTCTTTATGAGGAAATTCCGATCTTTATTATTTTATTTAGGGACCCAAAACCATAGGGTAGAAACTCGTGGGAGCTTAACTATTAAAGGAAAGGGGTCCATTCCATTTAGAAGACCCAAAGGATGATTTGCAATGAGGCTATTTTACAACAAAGGTGGTCCAAAAATTCATAGTGACTGAACTAACTGTAATACTCAGTAGTACCTCGTAGATACTATTTTCTTTCAGGAAGGTGGTCCAAAAAAATTCATAGATTGTGCATAAAAAAGTGGCTTGCCAAATCCCTTCCAAATTAATCCAACCTAATCATCCTCCAAAGAAATGAAGACAGAATGACTCTAGATGTTCCTGCAAAAACCGCGCTCTAAACACATATGGAGGACCAGCCAAACCATTCCCATGCTTACCAAGTGATCTCTGATCATAAGTGATCTCTGATCATTAGACTCTTACAAGGTTTATTGATACATTCACAACTATTGTTACCTCCACATGCATTTGACTAGTAGTGACAACCTTGGTTTTTAATCCTCCAACCCTATACCTTGGGATCACATCACCATGAAAGAACTTCATCCAAAGATCCTAGAGTGCAGTGTACCGTTCTGGCAACAGGTATTTTTCTTGCTAGGATCCACTTCCTTTGGATGAGGGAAATTCAGAAGAGAAGAGGAAAAGGGAGGACATGCAGAGGGTCTAAAGATGGGAGATCAACCAGAGGTAATGATTGTAGCCAGTACCTGTAAAATGCATGGAATTTTTTTCCTCAAGGGGCCATTTTCTTATGATGATGAGATATTAGAAATATCGAGGTTCCTTTAGGTACAAACATCTACTAAAGCCAATGGCATCCGGCGGAACTTCCTCCAATAAATGAATTAATTTCTGGAATAACTAGAGGATTATAATGCATAAAGTTCAACATCATACATTGGTTTTACCCATTTGTATGGACGGCACAAAGATCCGCTACAAAAAGTTACTAAATTGATGGATACCAAAACCTATTTACAGCCATAGTATGATTTGGATGCAGTTTGGTCTAATATATTACCGGCATGTATAGGTATGCAATCACAAGAAATTATATACAACTAAAAGATAAGGATCAAAATAAAGGAGCATGTGTACATTGACGGAAGACCAAAAGCATCATGGAATATTGTAGGGTTTATAAATAGTACATGACCTAGGTCAACAAATAAGCAACCCAATTGCATATTCGAGGCGTGTGAGGGAAACTGTGTATTCATATGTGCAATAAAATCAATAACTACAGGGGAAGAGTTGCTAATCGATTACAATTTGAATCGCATAGATACAAACACATTTACTATGGGGGTGGTACGTACTATATACCATTTTACCCAACCTCCAATTAATGACTCCAATATACCATTTTATTATTATGTTTTTTTCATAAGTCTATTTGTTTCATTTCGGTAATGTTTTTTTATATTTAATTTTTGTCATAGTGGGACATTGATCATAGGGGGAAGGCTTTGGCCTAGAGCATAGATCGTGATGCATCTTCAAGCACTTCTACCTGAAAGGTTTACCTCATTGTAATTGTATAAATTAGATACGATCAAAATGTTTTATTATTATGTTTTTCTCATAAGTTTATTAGGTTAATTTTGATAATGTTTTCAATATTTTTGTCGTAGTCGGATGATCAAGGAAAGGCACCAACAATATAGGAGAGCATCCATAGGGACTTGTAGTCACTATTATGTGATGATGACATTGCATATTCCACAAACCCTCTGGATATGATAAGGAAGACCCAAAAAAAATGCAATGAAGAAATCCTTCAGTTTTTATTCATAGTGCCTCAAACATATGAGATAAGAGAAAGGGTTAAAATATTTACTGAGAGAGCATGGAAATTTCAAGTAAGTTGTCATGAGATCTTTAATTATAACATAATTTCATTCATGGTTTTATATTTTGTACTCTTTTATGTCATGAACTAAAATATGTGTTGTTTTTACAGGATTTTTTGCATCCTCATGATGTTGCTAATATGATCAGGTAATTCTGTGTGTTGCCTGTGGAGTAGGGGTTGGCATAAGTGTCAATCTGATTCCATGTATACATCATAATCATTCAATCTCATCATTTTTCCTATATTGTCGAATCGAAACGTTGGTGAAGACATAGTACAAGCCACTGTGTAGTGCAATTCTATAAAGAAACACATGCTAAAAACATGGCCAAGACATGTACCGGGGATGCAGAGGCCACTAGTGGAATTGATAGATGTTTTAGCAAAGATTTCCTCGATCTTCCCATATTACTTAGTATAGAACATTGTCGCATCAAGCATTTGTGGTGACCGAGGATTTTGTTCCCATAAAGATGATAGAGGTCCCGTAAAGTACTTTAAAAATGTTTTAATTATTATTATATATAATCCAACTGGAAATTTACTTATTGATCGCTCTTTTTAGACTATTGACCCCATGATCATTTTGTAGGAAATGATGTTTTTTATAAACATCTAAGTGATATTACATTGGAGCTTTTCGGGCCCACCATATGTACATGGTGGAATTCCCAAAATCAAGATTTAAAATATGAGCTCATTAACCGCTTAGTTGTGTTTTGTTCGAGCAATAACACATTCAACCCAAATCCGCTATCCTAAGAAAGTTGGTACCTATCTAAAGTATGTGAGGGACCAATATAGGTCACATTTAGAGAAGAACAAAAAGTACGAGTGTCCCCCTATGATTCCAGAGAGGGAGTGGAAGGACCTGGTGTCGGATGGAAAGGAGAAGGCTGAAAAGAAAAAAGGAAAGACACCACTGGGCCAAGGAAGGTATGTGATACTATGAACAATGAAATTATATACTGATTGCTCTTTCTTTTTACATAATCTAACGTATTTCAAACTTTTCATAGGCTTCCTAACACATCGAAGGAAACAAAGGCAAGACTAGAAAAACATGGGTAGCACAAACTTGGCTCTAGTGGTTATATGAAATTAGTTGCACAAATTGTAAGTATCAATAAATGAAATATTGCATCCAAATAATAAATTGCAGACAATTTTGGTTTTATTACACCATAGAAGCAAAATTCATGATATTATGCAAAAATGTAGGGCTCTGAATTCAACAAAGTGCCCACATAAGAGAAACTGAAGATTTCGTTCTAGCAAGGCTATGGAGCCATGGCTGAACACCTAAGACTCTTGACTGGGAAAACACAAGCCTCCACTGCATCCGACACAAAGGTAAATAAACTCAATGAAGTTTATTTAAAATTGAATAATTGTGCAATCTATTCAATATTAATTTCCACCATAAAGTAATTATGTGCCTATTTGTTTTAAATAGGCAAGAAATGATAATACTGCACATGACATTGGAATGCAACCTGGTGAGGGTGGAGCACAACCTACAGACGAAGGTCGTGGTGTGCATCCTAGTACTGGATGTATTCATGTGCTATACAAAATGCAATATGGATTAATACAATTAAACATCTTTAATTGCAATTGGTGTATTAATTAATGTAACCTTTCGTGTTTCAACTTTAGAGCATGTAGATCGTGATCAACATGTTGAGCATGATCAAGCTAGATAAGATCGGAACATGATGTGGCCCCATCAAGTAAAGAGGACCACTCTAATGTTCTTTTAAACATATTTAATAGCAATTGGTGTATTAATTAATGTAACCTTCAGTGTTTCAACTCCAAAGGATTTAGAAGGTGTTCAATATGTTGAGCATGAGGCTATAAGACAAGATCGGGAACATGATGTGGCCCCTTCAGGTAAAGAGCACCACTCTAATTTTCTTTTAATTAATGAAATACTTGTAACAATAATAATAAAACATATCAATTTAACATTTATTTGTTATTGCAGCAGACCCCCCTTGCAGCGGCCTCCACGTCGTGAGTACACGACTAGGCATACATTAAGATCACGAGTAGAGGGTAGAACAATTTAAGGGGGGGTAGATGATTTAGAAAATGATACTCCACTTCTTTTTTAGCTGCAAAAAGAAATAAAAAAGAAGTGATTGTAATCATATTATGACAACCATATTTTTTATAATATGTAAAAATTGAAAGAATGAATGTTATATGTTAATGAATGAATGTGAATATGTTAATGAATGAATGGTATATGTTAATGAATGAATTTTATATGTTATTAATGGATGAATGTTATATGTTATTAATGGATGAATGAATGATTAATTGTAAGAATTGGCTATGAAGGTAGCCACCCAAGATCTAGAAGCCTAATAGAAAGCACAAGCATAAGAGAGATAGAAACAATATGAAAAGAATAAATTGTATTCTACCAAAGATACAAATAGAATGTAATGTGCAAAAGTACATAGGAGACCCCTTGGTTATATAGCCAAGGTGAGTACATAGAAGGGCATAAGATTATGACAAGTGTCATAATATTATGACATGAGACAAGTATGAAAAGCTATCACTCCACCTAAAGTGGAAAAGTGATAATGTGATAATCACCACAAATGGTGGATCACCCATAAAAGGTGGAGAGGTAATCACTTGATGTGTCCATGAAAGGTGGATGTGATAAAGTAATAACATGATAAGTCCACCAAAAGTGGAAATTCTCCAACTACCTCCTATGTGGTCCCTAAGTAAACTTAACTAAGGTGTAATTATGACCTAGGACAAGGTACAACACTTTTAATTACACCAACTTTAATGTTATATGATTGGGTATGGGGAATTGAGAGTGATGTGAGGGGAGGGGGGGAAGGGCCAAATGAGTTTCCAGTATCACATGGTTGGCCCTGTTAAGTAGAGAATATTAAACTATTCTCGAAACAAAGAGAAGCTCAATAAGGTAATGCACTTTTCAATATTTTATTATGCTGCACTTTTAAGCTTATGCAATTTTCATTAGTTCTCTTTGCTTCAATATGTTACCCTTTGTACTTATTTTACTTTTAAATAACACATCTCATATGTTACCCTGGATGACAACTTTTGCAGGGGAAGCTATCCACGAATTGATCCTGTGTCTGGGGATATACGAGTTTGGATTAGACAAACTTGGGATGTACTCATGTAGCACAGAAACAAAAGACAAGAGCCCAACCATTTTAGCACAAGAATTGGCTTGAGACTGGTACATGGTTCGAACTAGGTCTGGGTATGAGGGGTCTAGGAGAGAGCCCTGTAACACAACTGGTATTAAATCATTAAACTTACAGATATTGTAATTATGTGGTTAATGCTAAAATAATCCAAAATTTGAACTATGTGATGAGTAGTTAGTGATGATGTCATGCCATTGTTTGGTAGGTTATTGATTCTACAGTTGCTCCCAATAATTATCTCTTGTTGCTTACATGCCATTTGATTCATATGAGGGGCACCTTTCAATCTGGGTAGCAATTTTATAGATGATTCTCTTATTTAGTGGCCAATGGAATAAGTGAGTGGATGGATTGCTCCTAGTAATCACATGTCATGTGCTTCATGCACTGATGATAAAATAATTTCATTGGATAGAATTAATACAGTTATGTATTATATGTTGTTGGTTTGGTTTTTGGTTTGGGTTTAACTGTTATTTTTATTCGCCTAGATATCATATGAGAAAGCACACACATATTTTTCTAGAGATCCATCACAAAAGTGACCTTCTCTCTCTCTCTCTCTCTCTCTCTCTCTCTCTCTCTCTCTCTCTCTCTCTCTCTCTCACACACACACACACACACACACACACACACACACACACACACACACACACACACACACACACACACACACACACACACACACACACACACACACTTTCTCGCTCTCTCACATAGACAATTGAACAAAAATAGAATGTATTGTTTGGAAATCATTAGTTGTGGATTTAATTTCTATTTGAACTCAATTGTAATCAGGCGGGCTTCATATGTTGTAGGAACAATACTTGTTTTGATTCGTGAGCTTGGTGTGCAGTTCAATGATGGCATCAACATACTTGCATGTTGTCTTTACACTAACTTTTTCCTATAAATTGTTAAGAGCATATTTTAGTTTATTCCACTATGAGAGAAGAAGGTGACTATTAGATTTTTTCCCAAGGAGATCTTCACATATTTGAAATTTTACCATAAGTCTTCCATTTTTTCATTCACACCTGTCTCAACTATTAAAACCGATTTTGTGATTAATCCTTTCAAATTAGTAGACAATTGTTTACTTTTTGATTGGTTAATGAGGGTTTTTGTAGGGATTCACAACCTTAAGACACAAATTTGGGTCCCTAGTTTCCATGTGTGGGTTTTCAACACTATGCCCATATGCTTTGGGACTTGCATTATTGCAGGTCATGTGAGACGTATCCAGCAATTTCTATGGTCATTTTTTCCCAAGTCTTCATTGTTGGGTCTTCTACCATTGTTCTTATAAGCTATTTACTCACTATATGTATCCAAGACCCATTTTTCACACATTTAAAATTGAAGAGATATAACATATCGGCCAAGCAATATCTATGTCACCTCGATCATGTTTTATGTTTATATTGGCATGATACAATATATCGGCACAACAACTAGCAAGCTTCATTGATAAAAACATTGTAGGAATGGCTTACGTGAACGAGGAAGAACATTGTACAATATAGGCATAGGCACATTGCATTCATACCAATCGGCAGAAGAAATTGGGTTGTATATTTTGATTATTTAAAGGAACAAATAGAGAATGTAGCACCACAGGAAATGCATATTAGCACAACTCATGAATGTTTCCCCGACAAAATACTCATTGGCCATCGGAAGCCTAACAAGTGACAATTCTAATCTCATATACTACTCTGATGAAGATAAAAGGCTCGTATTGAGGACACATTCTTTTTGTTCTACTGATGGGTTATTCAAGAAAGTAAAAGATAGACTCACTCGGGGTTTTGGCATGAGGTACACCAATATATTTCATCGGAGGAACACATTGATATCAGAACAACAGAAAATGGACCACCCAATGACACATCTTACACTAATAACATTTAGTCAGGAGAACATATCTCAAGTTACGCTGACATAGTGGATAAAATAAGGCACCATCGGTGAAAGTTGTGCCGATGGAATTCATTGGTGGGAGTATCACCATAGGAAGTAATGAATAACTTTGGGCCCAATAGAATGAAGTCTCTCGGATAGGATTACATCGAATAAGCTACACTGATAAAGGACACAAGGAAAGACAAATACTTGTCAGAGTGACTTATACCGAAAGCTACATTGGCCAAATTATTCATGCAAAGAACAAAACCCATACATATAACCATGTTAGGGAGGGAAGATGTTTGAAAGAATATTTTTTTTAAAAAAACTGTAGGGTTTGGTCATAATTGATTTTGCGACGGACACTGCCAAGATTTTTTGTGGCACTGACCGACAATGTTGGGTCGTGGTTTCGACGTATAAAAATTGGTCGTTAAAGCGACAAAAATCCAGCAATGAAATTTAAATCAGTGTTATGTCGGTAAGTTGACAATATTTTGTCGATATGTCACCAAACATTCATCAGAATTTGTAGTCAAATACAATAGTGTCACCTTACATTTACAAATAGGATGGAAAACATTATATGTCTCATTCTCCATAATCTCGATGTCAGATCAATTCTATGTTAAGCTTAGTTACCCATGGCTATGCTCCATGGAAGTCATCCCGTCGGTCATGCATAAATGCTTAAAGTTTCCCTTTTACAATGAAATATTTGTCATGCATCATAGTGGCTTTAACCCTTTGTCTTCCCATGGAAACTTTTTATTAGATTTATTTTTTCTTGAGCCTATGGAACCTATTAAGCCTTGAGAAGACTTCTTTTTCAAGTCCTACCAAAATTTCAAGGAAAAATGCATAGAAAAACTATCCCTTCAAAACATTCCTCAACCATGATCAAACCTACCATACTTGATGAAACCGTGATTGAACCTAAAGACATTCCAAACAACCAAGACCCACCTAAAATAGATTCTTTGTCTATTTCCTACAAGAGACCAAGAAATAATGAAAATAACCCCGTCACACCTCCTAGGATAAAACAATTTTACAAAGTTAAAGAGAAATTGGTTGATCAACCTTCCACAGTTCCTTTCATTCCTCCCCTTAGGGAGGAAAAGAAACCTATGGTTGATAAACCCATTCCTACACAAACACAACTTGAAAGTTGTAATAAAAGAAACATAAATACTAGAGAGCATAGGCATAGACATCGTGCCCTTGCTCAAAGGTTAAATGAAGAAACAAACAAAGAAAATCAAGATCCAAAATTAACTAAAGCAATACATGATGAGTCTCCCCCTTTCCCAAAAAAAAAAGATCCTATAGCGCAACCTCAATAGGAGCTAAACCCTTCTTTGGACATTATCATTTGACCTCCTATTGTGATTAATTTAGATGGCGATGAAGAGATTGCTAAAATTGATGAAGAAGTGTATAATGAATTGAACACATTTTTTTCCTCTTCTATGAGCTTAAATGATAATTCTCCTAAGAAGAGTGTTGAACTTGGTAATGACCCTAGTTTGGCACTTACTATTGTCCCTTTGGCTAGTTTTCCACCTTCTGTATATGATGTGCACGATTGGGATGTGGATGACCTGCTAATAGGTTGACTCACATGTTCCTTACTAGTCTTTTACATTATTTCTTTCTTTTTTGTGATTGCATGTGTGTAACGTGATCCCTAGTGCTGTTTTGTTTGATGTATCTCTCTCTTTGTGGCATTCCTCTATTTGTACCTATATTCTTCTCTATGTCATAAATCTTTTACCTTTTCTTTATCTTTTCATTTGTCTTGTGTTTTCCTTTTGGGGATGATGCAAGGTGTTGAGATATTCATGTCTCTTCCATGTTCACCCAAAAGCTTTTTCTTTATCTTTTCACTTGTCTTGTGTTTTCCTTTTGGGGATGATGCAAGGCATTTAGACATTCATGTCTCTTCCATGTTGACCCAAAAAAAAAATCTTTATCTTTTCATTTGTCTTGTGTTTTCCTTTTGGGGATGATGCAAGGGGTCAAGATATTCATGTCTCTTCCATGTTGACCCAAAATATTTTTTTCACTCTCTTCATGTCATTCTTCTAGTTCTATGAGTATTTGGGGAATGATGAAATTTCCAAGCTCTCTAACAACATTGTAGCAAAGACATACTGACCCCAAATCCATAGATCCCTCATGTGTGGAGTTTCATTTCGGGGACAACCCCTTCCTTTTTCATGACATAGATTTATTTGGAAACATATGACTTGGCATAGGGCTTTCCAATTTAGCTCTCATGTCTTCTTTATCAGGAGGTATAGCTTTGGTCTGGTTGGAGAAGAAGCCAATCTAAGGCATGAATTTCCAATAGCCACCTGTGTGTGTGTGTGTGAGCACATATCGGTCAGGTGTGTATGTGTCTCACCTCTTTGGATACTCACCCAGCGGATAGCATAGAGTTTTGTTTCCTTAGAGTGAACATGCATTTTTTGGAAAAATAGCCTAGATCTGATCCACATCGCGATGGAAAAATGGTTGAAGCTTGATCCACCCCTTTTATTTTTCTTTTCTCTTTGTGATTGGCATTGTATTTTTGTGCCTTATTATAGCTCCTTATATCACTTTCATGTGTATTATTTTGTGCTTATGTTGGTTTTCCATAGGATCTTGATCCTGGGGGCTTGATCATCCCTCTTAATATTATCATCCTACCATACTAGCATTGGTACACTCAAACCACTCTTGATCATTTTCATCCTGCCTAACTAGCATTGGTACACTCAGACCCCTCTTGATGCAAGTTTGTCTACTTTAGTGTGAGTTTGAATCAAGTTCCTCCTCTCACTAAAGTAGGGGCTAAATGTGGCAATGGAAAAGTATCCCTCTACTTTTCCTTGCTTATTTGGGCCATCCTTGTTAAATTGAGCATAATGTTACCTTGATTTAGTGTTGTAATGTGTTTAACACATTCACATTGGGTATTGGGCCCTTGTGAGCTAAATGGACTTAATTTTACCTTATTTAAGGTGTTGTAAAGTGTTGTACCAAACTTTCACACTAATCCATGGTTTTCATAATTAATTAGGCTTATTTATGCCTTAATTGGCCTTATTTTGCATCCACAACCCTTAATTAATGCACCCTTCTGAGGATAATCTCGACATAAACAAAAATCCAATCATAATTCATTTTTTTTAGGTTGTGTGGCCCAGATTTAGTGATCTAGGACTCATATGCCACCTTGGGTGTATGGGTCCCACCCAGGTTTTGGTGCCCCAATCTTGATTTCACATGAATCTAAGCATTTTTGAAAAACGTATCCCATAGTTAAGCCTAATGGGACTCATATGCCACTTCTATTGTATGAGTCCCGTGTGACCCAAAATTAAATTTAATTCAAATTCTTGGTGGGATTTTATCCTCATCGATCTGATTTTGGCTTGTAGTGTTGTAATTTTGGGAAATTTGGCATCAACAAGTATAAATACATGGTATTTTCACCTAAGAATTCATGAGATCACCTAGCAACTTGAGTATTCATGCATTTTAGAAAATTTGAGTTCACAATATCATTCAAGTGATTACAAGAGCATTCAAGAGTCTTTAAGAGCAGGTTATCAAGTATTTTGGGGCATTATTCAAGTATCAAGCATCATGTCAAAGTCATTATGCATCATGTTTGTTTTGCAGCTAACAATTGTGATGTAGGATTTTATGATTCAAGCTAGCATTCAATTCAAGATCTATCATATTTTCAAGCAAGAGTCAAGATCTACATCCATTGGATCCACTTCATACATGTTTGCAACACTTTATTGCTAGGGTTTGGTGAGTTGCAACATTGCATTTTGTTCATTCATCATTCTTTTATCTCATTTGATTTCATTACAAGGTTTGATTACCAAAATGGGGTTTGACCAAGGAAATCCCCTTTCCACTAACAAAACAACATTTTTCCCTCTCTTTAGTGAATGATTTGTAAATCTAGGTTTAAGACCTTCTAAGGAGAAATATCGAAAAGAAGTTGTTGAAGTTGCAAACTTATTAAAGTTGTCACCTTACTTACAAGATCATTGGAGAACATCTACAAAGCAGAAGCTTCACATTTAGATCTAGAAACCAATTGGAGAAGACACTACAGGGAGTGAAGAGCATATTCAAGTCCTAATTTTCTAAAAAATCTAGACTATACTGATATGCCACTTCTAGCGTATGAGTCCTAGTACAGTCATATTTGTAGATTTCAGGAGTTCCAGACATATCTCTAGAAAAATTTTGTTCCTACCCAGAAACCCTAATCTGGGACTAAATCATCCATACTAGCATATGAGTCCCAACAGGCCTTAATTTTAGTGTTTTCAACATTTCAACTCTTCATCCAAAACTCTACAGATTTCCAAGTGCACACCTCTAATCTTTCAACTTCCTGTTCTTATTTACATGCATTCTTAGGTCATTTAGTGAAGTTTTGCATTACACTAGGTTTAAACATTAGGTCTTTCATTTCATTAGTCATCCCAAGCCCTATTGCAAGATCTCTTTCCCCTTTACATCTTTGGATTGATATCTCTAGGGTTTCCTTGAGTGAAACTTGAGTGAAATAGGATCCCTATCTCTTCAAGGATAGAAACCCTCTCTTCCCCCTATTTCCATTGTTTCAAAAGGTGTGGTTTGAAAAATATCCCTCATTGATACATCTTTGATTCTTTTATTGTAAGACATATGCACATGTGCCTAGGGAGTAGTGATCTAAGTTAGATAACAAAGTCATAAAATGTATCATCATTAGCTATTGTTTAAGTGTGAAATGGTACAAGATTTTGGATCCTATGGTAAAAAATTATGTAGTAGAAGTGTTATCTTTAAAGAAGTTAAATCTTCTTCTATAGTGTTGTAGCAATAAAAGGATGAAAAATAAGTTGCGGTTCAACTAATCCCAAAAATTGAGAAGGTTGAGTTATAATCCCATAAGGACTTAAAGAGGAGAATATCTTAGATAGTTCAAAGAGTTATGAAGATGAAGTAGAATCTCTACCTCAACTCTAAAGGAGGTCCACTTAGCACATCATCAAGATAAGTATAATCCTCCTAATTGGAAGTGATTTTTTTCTTTAATTTACTAAATTAGATGAGCCTAAAACTACAAAGGAGGTTTCAAGTATGTATGATTCTATGTTCTATAGAGTTACTATGGATGAGAAGATAGATATATTGAAGAAAAAAACATACATGGAGCTTAGTTTCTTTACCTAAAGGTTGGAAATCTATTAGTTGTAAATAATCATTCAAAATAAAGATAGGTTTTGATAGTGAAGTTGAGAAGTATAAAGCTAGATTAATTGTGAAGGCATATTCTTAGGTTGAAGGAATTGATTATTATGATATTTTATCTCTAATTTTTAAGCTATTGTGATATTCTATCTCTAATTGTCAAGCTTGCACCAATTTGGTTCTCAACATCTATTTAATATGTATTGACCTTGAAGTTGAGCAAATAGATATGAAGACAAATTTCCCTCATGGTGATTTGGAAGAATAAATTTGTACATGACACATCTAGAGTACTACATTGAAAAAGGTAAGGAAATTTTGGTTTGTAAGTTTTAAGAAAATCTTTGTATAGACTTAAATAATCACCTAGGATGTGGTACCAAAATTTTGATTCTTTTGTGTTGGGATTAGAATTTCTAGGATCTAATTTGGATCATTGAATCTATTATAATATGCACAATGATTTTTTCCTTGTTATTACATTATATTTTGATGATCTGTTATTTTTAGTAACTATAAGGGCATGATTTGTGAATTGAATTCTTTCCTTTTAACATAGCTTAAGATAAAATAAGTATGAGCTACTAGGCTAATATTTGGTATGGAGATTAGAAAAGAAGGAGAAAAAATAAATCTTTATTTGGGCTAAAGCAAGTATGAACTCAATGTTGAAGAGGTCAAACATAATAGCTTACAAACCACTATGTATTCCCTATTTTGACAATCATTATTAATAGAAAAATATTTGACTTCTCCTAGTGAGATGGAGTATATAAACTGAGTACCTTGTTCTAGTTTCATTGGGAGCTTAATCTATGTTATGATTTGTACTAGTCCAAACATAGCCCAAGCAATGGGAGCCTTGAGTAGATTCATAGCTAATCCTAGATAAGTATGTTGGGATTCAATGATGAGGATCTTTATATATTTTCAAGTTAATCCCAAGTGCTCCATTTATTATCATGGTAATTCTACAAGTAACTAGCGCTCAATTATTATTCATAAATCTATAGATTCAACTAGGGTTGTAGATGTTGACTGTAGGGGATCCTCTAATGAATATATTTTAATTATATTTTGTGGTACAATCTAATGAATAAATAGTAGCTTGTGGTCACCTTTCCCACTATAAAAGCTAAGTGCATGGTAGTTACTCATTATTTTATGTAAGACATTAGATTAAAAGATTGTGTTGAGATGTGGAGCCAACTTTACAAGCTATTACAATTCTATGTGATAATCAAAATGATATGTCTAGAAAAGCACCTAACTTTTCATGTGAGGATAAAACATATTAATTTGTAGTACCATTTTGTTAGTGACATGGTGGAGGATGGGAGAGTGATATTAATTTTGTATTTATTTCATTATAAGTATATGATTGGTTTTTTTTTCACATACCTCCTATCATATATTAGTGTTTGGAAGCATATTGTGCACCCTTAGTTCCATTCAAAATATAAATATCTATGTATCTTCTTCAAAAAATAAAATAAAGATGTCGTACATGAATGCCCCTCAAGTGGAAGAGAAATTACAAGTGTCATAAAATATAACTTGGTGAATATATGAAATTAAAATTTGAAAGTAATAATAGTAAAAAACATAATAAAAAAATGCATAACAGAAAAAGGTCAAAGACACAAGCAACAAGATAGAGTATCTTATATAGGAGAAGCACAACAAAAGCAACTCAAACAAAACACCAAATAAACAAATCCAAAGAGAAAATAGATAAGTGATAAAAGACATGAGAGCACAACAATCATGACTCCATAAAAAAATGACCAAGCATAGAACCAAAATACAAAAACAACTAGATTATTTATTGAAAGTATTTATTAGGACACTATGAATTGCATAATCCCAAATCTATAGGAAAAACAAACCAAAACTATGTTTTTAATATATTATAATATGAAAACTTTATTAATCTAATATAAGAACACTCTATGAATTGCATAATCCCAAATCTATAGGAAAAATAAACCAAACCTTTCTCTTTGTTTGTTGACTACTTCTTTTAGAAAATCCTTTTACATATTATTTAATAAAAAATTAATCTTAATCATATCATTCATTTATTCTAGATTTTTTTCTTTTAAATTATGAGGGTGAAAAATTCATATCTTAATTAGAACGATTTTTTAGATTAAATTGTGTATGCTTTTCAATCAGTGTCGGATCACACTGAGTGATCGAATCGCACTAAATGATCGGATAGTAGTCAATGATCCAGCATCATTGACTCGCATTCAATGATCCATCATCAAGAAGAAAATAGTGTGAAATTAAAATCCAAATAAGAAAGAATAGGTAATTTTCCATTCTTACCCTTGATTTTATGCTACTTTACATGAGTATCTTTTGACTTGCCCTAGAACACATATTTTGATTGATTTGACACAGCTTTTGTCCCTATGGACCGTCATATAATTTTCCATGTCCAACTCCAAAATACAGGAATGGCAGTCTTTAACGAGTTTTCTGAAACAAAAGTAGCGAACAGAGAAGAAAGAATAATCGTATTGACAGACATGGCGGTCGGCCTGGTCCGACAGATTCTCACGAGAAAGCCTGTTCAGCACAGACCGGACGTCCGACTAATTCTCGGAGGGATTCGAAAGGGATATGGAATATTTACCTTATGATGTCATCAGCATAATCCTCTGATACGGCATGAGGATTTGTGTACCTTAACTAATGCTAAGTAAGAGTGAAATGGCCTTTGGAGAAGAGAAGAGGTGTTCTGATATGAAACGAAAAGCAAAAAGCCGAACGAAATGATAGTCTGACGTTTCAGTGAATTCAAGAATCAAGACAGATTTTTTCAATGGATCGATCGACTTTTAAGAGCACGGAAGAACAGGTCGAAATGTATAAAACGTGTTCTATTCAGTACTGTTTCCTTGGGATCTTTATATGCAAGGTGGTACAATGCGATCTTTATATGTATCTCTTTTAGACATGCAAGGTGGTACATGCAATCTTCATTTCTATCATGCACGACGTTTGCAATTGGCCTGCTTGTCTATTTTGTCAACCTGTAAGAAGATTTTGTCCCTGCCTGTGACGCCATACATCTCTGCCAATAGTTTATAGTTTTTAGGTTGTCTTTGCAATGTTTCAAGATACAGCTGTGCTTTAATGGGTACATAGTTTTTAATATTTTAATTGTTTCTGTCACGTCTTGTATAGATGTAATCTGTACATAGTTGTGGTTAATGAGGTTATGGGATTGGAAATGGAAATGGAAATGGAAATAGATTTTTTTATGGTCGACGATATAGGACGATCTGATTTTGGGTCTACAGATGACTTGTAGTATATGGGACTACCTCGTATTTTCAGTATGTAGGAGGCACCTAATTGTGCTTCAAATACTAGGTGTGCATATCCTACCCTACAAATTTTGAACTTGTTACCTCTATTTCAAGAGTATAAATTCTCTATCATTAATAAGTTATAATTTTAAGATTTATGATAGTTTTTATTATTTAAAAATTGAATAATGTGTCTATTAGATCGAGTACATAATTTCTAGTTTTTGAATGATGAAAGTTATTGTATGACTTGAACTTAAGACTTTCATTTTATTAAAATTATAATTTACTAATCACTTCATTTCTTATGCACAAAAATGTTATTAAATATTTGTCATATTAGAAAATCTAAATAATTGAAAATCAAGTATTTTTTTATTTATTTTTTTGGTTAAAGAAGCTCCTTCATACCATTCATGTAGAGATTTGCTCTTAAAATAATTATTTTCTTCACCCCAACTCAATAGTCAAGTGATAAAAATTGTCAATAAAGTAACAAAAATCAATAGTCAAGTGATAAAATTGTCAATAAAGTAACTAGAAAGACAATAGTGACATAAAGTAGGTGAGGAAAAGATTTTTTTGATTGAATAACCTATATTTTTTTAATATCAATCAATTGAAATTTACAAATGTATACAATTGATTAGACTCTTGATGCATATATCAGCCATATCTAGATTTATAGTGGACCAAGCTAACTTGATTAATAAGCTCATTCTCTCAAAATTATGGTCAAAAGCATAATGTTTCAAGTTGACATCATTTTATTTGTTATTTAATGAAAATGGTTGAAATACAATCCCTTCTTTTATATTACAAATTCATTGTTGTTTTTACTAAAAAAAAAATTATAAATTATTTGAATTTCAAATAATTGATTTTAATTATTAGTACTCTTAAAATAATATCTTGAAGAATTTGTACATGTAATTTAATCTCACTTTTCTAGACAAAAATTTAAGTATAAGATTTCTTGAAAGCATTTTTGGAAAGATCAATTACCATTAACTATGACTAAAGTTTTATTGATAATAGAAAAAAAAATAGAAAATCACTTGAAACAATTAAAAATGGTAAAAATGGACATGACATCTCTACCTTTGTTTATAATACTAATATAATAACAATTTATGCTAGTATCATTAACTTTCACATGATTTTGAGAACTCTTCTAATTTAGAAAATAAATGACACCAAAAAATTACTATTGAAATAAAATCTAATTTGTAATACCTACTAATTTCATCAATATACAATTAGCAAAATCACATGTAAATGTGAGAGAGTTTTATAATTTAGAAAAATATATTCAAATTCTTAATGATTTAATAATTAAAAAGTATATATGTATATTTAATTAAGAAAAGTATATACAAATATTTAAACATCTTCAATCTCACAAATGGTATGGATTAAATATAATTTTAAAATTGTAAAGAAAATGTCAAGTTTAAATTTTGAGTGATTTTGGTAGAATAAATACACCTAAATTTTGGGTGAAAAAGATATATCTTATTAAGATAAAGAAGGTCAAATATTACTAATAGAATTTTAAGGTAATTAAATTTTTATTTTTATTTTGTAAAGATAATGATAATCTTTGCATACACTTTGTTAAATCAAGAACAAGATGAAGTCTAAGGTATTTTAAAATATGTCAAAATGCATGTTACAAATATTTAAGCCTTCTATACTAACATATATAATTATAATATATTTATAAATTTTATATAAGATAACATTCATAAAATTGAGAGGGGGTGAACCAGTTGTATCTTAAAACTTTAGAACCCTCACAAACATTCAAATCCACATTAATCCAATTAACCCTTAATATGTTAGAATGATATATCATGAAAGAAAATAATAGAAACAACACCAAATCAACATCATACACAAGGAAAAAATAATAATTAACTTGGATACATATCAATACTTGAACTCTGCAACTGTGTGTGCTTTTCTTTTTCAAATTTTTGAAGTCTAATGAATTGTTCTAGAGGGGGGCCCATCAGGGCTCCCTCACCCATGAATAATGTTGCTTTCTAGAATGGTGTGACTTCTCCTTCTAGGAACTAAAATTATGCCTAGTACTTCACATGTTTCATTGCCTGGGGGTTTGAAAAAATATATTTCTTCTCCTGGGGGTAAGGATTTTCTACTCACGGGTGACAGCTTTGCATCTTATGTGGAAAAGCTAGTTGGAGAAAAGGTTTTGACCAAGGCAACTTAGGAATCCTTTTCGACATTTTGTACTATTGAGGGGGACGAAGTGGACATCCCATATGCAATCTTAAACAATGCCTTGGAGGGTTTGAAGCTGTCCTTGGTTGGGAATTTTTTTGTTGGCTGACCCAATATTAATCAGGTACAAAAATGGGCCACTGACACTTGGAATCTCAAGGGCAGTGTTTTTGTTAGTGCAATGCCTAAAGGCCTTTTTTATTTACCTTTGTTATCTCTGAAGATATGATAAAGGTTCTCACGGGTGGAACGTGGGCCTTTGATAGAAGCTTTAAGAATATATTGTCCTTATGTAAGTGGAAACCAAGGTTTGATGCCTCTACGGATTTGGGGAGAGTTGCCCCTACCTGGGTCAGACTCACTGGGTTGCCACTAGAATTCTAGCACCAAAATGTCTTTAAGGGGATTGTTGATTCTTTTAGCAGCCTAGTCATAGTGGACAAAGTCACTCTTTAAAAATCTCATCTGGTTTATGCTAGAATATGTATACATGTGGCAATTAACACAGTTCTACCCACTTATGTGACTTTAAAATCAAAGTTTGGAAGATGGGTTCAACCATTAGAATATGAAAAAGCAATGGTGTTTTGCCAAGGGTGCAATAAGTTTGGGCATTTACAAGATGCCTGTAATAAGGCACCTCTTGAATCAAAGATGTCGTAAATTGAAACAAAACAGAACTCTCCTCTAAAAAATGTGGATCCTATTAATACATTAAAGGAGCAAAGAACCCCAATACCGAATAAAGACTTGATGCTCTTAGAAAAGGTCATTCCTCCTCCTCAAGCACAAGAAAAGGATAACCTAGGCGAGAAAGAGGAAACTCCAAAGGAGAAATCAGAAGGGATGTTTGTGGGGGAAACAACTAATGTGCTCCCCTCCAAACCTTCAATGGAGAATATGCTTGAACAAGGCTTAGGTTTGCGGGACTATGTGACCTCCTCACCTAAAGACCAGAAGGTTGGAGAACAACAAGGTGAGCTACCAAAAGAAGGAGAGATTGTTAGCCAAATGGAAATGCCAGTGACCCCTTCCTTTGAAGCCCTGATAACATACCTAAATCTAGGGGAGGATAACACACCAGAAGGTAAAAATGAGAAATATTGGATAAATAATAAGTCAAGGAAAAAGAAAAAGCCAAATGTAGGTGAAAACAATAAAGTGGGTAGACCACAATTAAAAGAATCAAGAAACAAAGAAACAACAAGAGATGTGCCAATTGGTAAGTAGAGGACTCTTGATTCTTTGGCAGGGAATAAAACAAAAAAGAAGTAAGGGAGTCTTTCTCCCACCCTAACCAGTATCGACCTGATACTACTTTTTTTGTTTTTTGTGAAAATGTGTATTCTGTCTTGGAATATCAGGGGACTTAATGGCTCCTATAAACAACATGTGCTAAAGGCTTGTTTAGCTGAAGTAAAACCGGATATCTTTTTTATCTAGGAAATGAAAATGAAAAAGGAGAGCTTCGAGAAAGTGATAAAATGGCTTTGGCCTAGGGCAGGTTTTGAAGTTAGTGATGTTGAGGGTGCTTCAGGAAGGATTGCTACGTGCTGGAATTCCTTTAGGTTTACTGGAAGGTTGAAAGTGCAAAACAAAAATAGTCTCTTAATTAGTTTGGAAGATAGGGATACCTTGATCAACTGGAGTATGGTCAATATTTATGGCCCCAATTCAAGATTAGATAGGCTTGATCTTTGGAATATGTTGGAAGGAATTATCACTAATAGTAAAGATGAGCTATGGATGCTAGGAGGAGACTTTAACTCCCCATTATACTCATCAGAAAAAAGTGGAGGCTTAAATGATTTCTTTGATAGCATGATGGATCTTTCGGGGTTCCTTGACTCAGTTGGGTTGATGGATATTCCTCTAATTGGATCTCTCTTTACTTGGTCCAAAAAAAAGACAAGGTAATCACTTGATACAAGCTAAACTGGACAGATTTTTTATCTCCTCTAATTGGAAAATATTGTAAAATCTCTCCCTTACTGCTTCTCTAAGAACCGAATCTAATCATAGTGCTCTCCTTTTGAAATGGGATGATAAAATGACTAAGAGGCCTTACCCCTTCAAGTATGAAATAATGTGGTCACTCCATCTAGACTTGAAATTTTTAATTATGGAGTGGTGGAATTTACCTTGTGATGGCACTCCTGTGTTTAGACTAACTCAAAAACTGAAAAGAGCCAAAGAAAAAGTTAAGGGATGGAACAATTACACATTTGGGAATATCTTTACCACTAAGAAAGACTTAAACCTGAAAATTAAGGAGATCCAAGACCTAATGGAGGCTAGAATTGTTGATGAGGAGATTTATACCAAAGAGAGGGAACTGAGAGCACAATGGTATAAAATAAACAAAAAAAGAAGAAATCTTCTAGAAACAGAAATCTTGAATCTGATGGTTAAGAGAAGGAGATAAAAATACTAAGTTTTTTCATCAATCTGCTTTGAAGCATAGAGGAAGAAATAGGATCATATTTCTAACCACCTCCAATGGGACAAGGCTTGAGTGTGAAGAGGACATAGCTAGAGACTCGGTTGTTTCCTTCTTTTCAAATTATCTTCCTAAATTGCCTGAAATTGATATCTCAGAACTGGATAAATTTTTGATGGTCATTCCTAAGGTGATCATGGATCGGGATTTAAAAGATTTATCTATGGTTGTGTCTATGGATGAAGTGAAGTAGGTTGTCTTCTCTTTTGGTGCTTTTAAAGCATCAGGCCCAGATGGATTCCCCTAAGCTTCTTCCAAGTTTATTGGGACATTGTCTCTCTAGACCTCTTCAATGTAGTGAGGGATTTCTTTAAATCTGGAAGGCTCCTAAATTAGATGAATACTACCCTTATCACCTTAATTCCCAAATCTACTGATGTTGCTTCTATGAATGACTACAGACCAATAAGTTTTTGTAACACTACTTATAAGATTTGTTCTAAAATCATGGTTAATAGGTTGAAATCAGTCATGAACAAAATGATTGTTGTTAATCATAAGGGTTTTGTTCAAGGAATACAAATATTGGATGCACCAATTTTTACACATGAGGTGTTGCACTTTATGGGCCACAACAAAAATAAGGGTATGGTTCTGAAATTAGATATCTCTAAAGCATATGATCGGGTTTCTTTAAACTTCCTCTTTGTTGTTCTTGAAAAATTTGGCTTCAATGGAAAATTCCTAAGTTTAATTGGAGCCTATGTTACTACCCTAAAGTACTTTGTCTTGGTGAATGGGATTCCTCAAGGTTTTTTCTCTTCAGGAAGGGGCCTGAGACAAGGGGATCCATTATCACCTTACTTGTTTGTTATTGTTGCTGAAGCTTTGGGGCACAATATATAGAAATAACTAGCTAACAAAACCTTAAAAGGCTTCTATGATGCTTCCTCTTTACCCCCTGCCTCACATCAACAATTTCTTGATGATACTATTCTTATGGGAGAAGTTTCTATTCTTGAAGTGAAGCAATGGAAAGCTATTCTTAATCAATATGCTAAACTCTCAGGACAATTCTTAAATTATCAGAAAAGAAAAATCCACTTTTTTAATACCAGTCAAGATGTGAAAGACAAAGTTAAAAAAATCCTTGGATGTCAAGAGGTAGACTTGCTTGCTACTTACTTGGGACTATCTCTAATTTCTCAAAATCCTAACAACAACTATTGGTATTATATTGTGTAGAAAATTCAAAAGAAACTAGTTGGCTGGAAGGGTAAATTGTTAAGTTTTGCTGGCAAGATTCAACTCTTAAAGGATTCTCTTCAGAATATACCTGTTTATTACCTCTCTATATTCAATATTCCTACCTACATAGCGGACAAAATTGAATCAATCTAAAGGAGATAATTATGGTCAAGTGTGGAAGAAAGGAAAAGAATGGCTCTCGTTGGGTGGGAAATTGTGTGTACCCCAAAGAGGGAAGGAGGGCTGAGGATTCACAGATTAAAAAAGTTTAATAAAGCCCTGGTGGCTAAAATGGGGTGGTTTCTATTGGAAGGGGGGAAATATTGGGTACAGAGCATTAGGGTCAAATAATTAAATAATAAAGAAGTTAGTTGTTTCCTCAGGAAGAAGGAGCTACCCTACGGATCTGTCTTTTGGAATAATTTTCTAAAAATTAGAGGATTTTTGCATAGAGGAGCAAAAGTTAGGGTTGGAAATGGGCTAAGCACATATTTCTGGGAGTATGTTTGGTCCACCAATACCCCTTTATTAGTTATGGAAGACCTCCAACAAATAAAAATCAAACTGAAAAAGAGGTATTGGTAAAAAGTTCTCTAGCTGTACCTTGACTAGGACAGCCTGAGACCCAAATGGATTGAATTTAAAGAGTATATGAATAATGTTGTTCTAAGGAGTGGAAGACAACCAAATTGGGATGTTGTGTTGGACTTACTAAAGAATTAGATTGGAAGCCTAGACCTCTTTTCAAGAAATAGGAAGGATGAATGGATTTGGACCAGAAATGCTACAGGAAGGTTCTCTGTGAAGTCATCCTATGAGGCTATGGATTAGCAACATATCAATCGAGGGGAATTTAACTGGACCAAGGTGTGGAGAAAAAACTTAATCCCAAAAATTAACTATTTTTGGTGAACAATTATACATGGTAAAATTTTGACTATGGATAACCTTAAGAAAAGGGGTTGGTATTTGGTAAATATATTTTATTTGTGCAATAAAGATGAAGAAAGTATTATGCATTTTTTCTTTCAATGCCCCTATGCTCAAGAGGTATGGACATTTTTTCTTAAGACTCTTAAGATTGATTGGGTTTTCCCTACCTCTATCAAAATGTTTATTGAAGGATGGAGCTTTAGTCCCTACTTCCATAATATAATTCTTTATTTATGGGGACAAGTTCCCTCATTTTTGGTCTGGGGTCTATGGAAAGAAAGAAACAATAGGATTTTAGGGATACAACTAAGATTAGTAAGGAGCTATGTATGATTATAAGGAGAAATATTCAAGAAAATGTTGATAGTTGTATGTACACCCAAGCTAAGAAAGAGCCTACCTATCAGGAGTTAAGAATAAAGCAGCAATGGGCAATCTCCCATGACCTGAATAATGTGAATTGGGAAAAATAGATTATAGAAAAAATCACTATATGGATTCCCCCTGATCTTGGATGGGTGAAATGTAACTTCGATGGCTCCTCAAAAGGGAATCTAGAAGAAGCTGGAGTTGGAGGAGTGGTTAGGGATGAAAGTGGCATCTATGTGGTGGGATACAACAAAGGTCTTGGAACAACAACAAAAAATTTTGTTGAAGGGCATGTCGTTTGGGTTGGAATTGGTTACCTTAGAGATAATGGGTACAGAAAGGTGATTGTTGAAGGGGATTCCAAACTTATTATTGACTATCTTAACAACAATGTTGAATCACCTTGGGAAATAAAGGATCTCTTGGATGACTATAAAAACATGTTACAATTCTTCCAACAATATAAAATTCTTCATACTCTTAGGCAAGGAAATAGAGTTGTGGATGCTTTGCCTAACATTGCTTTGAGATAGGATGCTTTAAAATTATGGAACTTTTCCAACCTATCCAATCAAATAAAAGAAGTTTTGGCCTAGGAAAGATTTAAAATGAAGGATAATTATGATGCTTGGATTAATGACGGTGGGAGTAGTTATAATTAAGATGGGTGGCATCCCTAGGGGTCCAACTATAATAGGGAATCCTTGGTGGCACTTGGGCTTGCTGATAGGATGGATGGAGTGGCACATGAAAAAAGGTCTAGTTGTAATAGGGGATCCTTGGTGGCACTCAGGCTTGTTGATAGGATGGATGGAGTGGCACAAGAAAAAAGGTACACCAAATCCCAAAGTAATAATAGGAATAAAAGGGAAAGGATAGTCTATTTGGCATGGCTCATGCCTTGAAAGGAAGGATTTAAATGGGGAAATAATGAACGCTTTCCACAATGATAAAAATTAGAAAGGATGATTTTGGAAAAGATAGATCGACATGCACGCAAGTGACGACGGTAAGATTGGGAATAAAATAAAATTAATTATCACTAGGAAGGGTGGTGGAGCTGTCATATTTAATTATGATGGGATTTGAAAAGGTGATAATCAGCGTTGTTTCAATTTCAAACATTCAACTAAAAATTTAATGTTGCTTTCTTCTTAAATGAAAAACCAAAAGGTCACCATTAATAATGAGTTTTTTGAATTGTCAGTTGTCATTGTTGAGAATGAAGAAGGGCACAGTGAAGAGTTTCTCCTCCTTTCAAAAAATAACTTATGCAAAGTGAACGACATGGGCGCCCCAAGGAAGCGGACGAAACCCTGCTAGTATGATTCACTGTGAAAAAATACGGAGCTATGGGGCTTGTTCGAGAGAGCTAGTTCCACTCCTTATTTTGCATCCATGGAAGGGTATAACAAGAAACTGAGCTGCAAGTTCCCCAATGCCTAGAAGGATGGAGAAGTCAAAATGGGTGGTCTCCATTTCAAGGTGGATGTGAAGCTTATTGCAAAGGCGACGGGTCTGGCCTATGAAGGAAAGAAGGTGGCAAAGGTAAGTAACGGGAAATACCAAGACTATATTCTAAATTTTTTTGAGGATAAGGAGAAGGCTGAGCATTTCCAAAATGGCTATTCTAGGGTTTTACTCCCTCCTCCATACCACAATGTGTGTTTCTTTGTCATGAAGTATTTTACCCTAGAGGTTCATTTCTAGTCTATGCATGGTTACCACTTCCCTATCCTTAACCATATTCATCATCTCGAAAAGATAAATCTTCCTTTTTTTTGTTCTCTTTCCTGAGTCAAAGCCTTAACCATGGGGAAAATATGTCATTATACGAAGGCTTAATTAGAGCTATCTACAAATATGTGTTGGCTATGTCTCCTCAAAAGAATTTTCCCATTAATTTGATAGAAAAACCTACCTCTAAGAGCTCTTCGAAAATAGAACTCATAGAGAGTTTCCCTCATACCCTTGCTAAAAATCCCATTAAAAGGTCGCCTAACCTTGAGGACCCTTTATGGGTTGATCTCCTACAAGTGACTCCTGAGAAAAGGAGTGTTTCCTTCATTGGCTCTGTTGAGAATAAAAAGAGGAAGCTACTTATCCGAGAATTGGGGGAGGAAGACAACACTATTACAATTTTGAATGATAATGAGAACCCTAAGTGCTAAACACCGGTTGGTAGAAGGTCTACAAGGATTTCTATGGTTGCTTCTAAAGGGTCAAGCAATAATAAAGAGTCTAAGGATTCAGAGGAAAAATGTGCTTCTGGTTCGTAGGAAAGTAAAGCAAAAAAGATGGTGAAGGAAGACAGGGATTCCTCTAAGGAGGAAATCCCAAATAGTTTGGGGGGAGATTCTGTTGAGGAGGAAAATTCTAAGTCGAAGGAAGAGGAGGGTTATGACAATGAGGAACTAGAAGGGGAGTCGCAACAAGAGGAAATTCATGAGGTTGAAAAGGACAATGATGGGATGGAGGAAAATGTTAATGCAATAAATGATCAAGAAGTAATGGAAACAAAATACCATGAGGAAGAGAAGATATATCAAGTTGATAATGTTAAAATCAAGAGGATGGAGGAGAGATTAGAATGGTTGAAAAATATGATGCAAGAGGACGATAAGGAAAGCAGAATCCAGACTCTTGAAACAACTGTAAAGAGTCTTTGCAGGGTGGTGGATGTGGTTATGAAGAAGGCTATCATGGCTACGGTCTCAGGTCAAGGAAAAATTAAGAAGTATCAAAAGAGAAAGTTGGTGGATGAGATGGCTGACTCATCGAGCAAGATGGAGCCAAAAGAGAAAGTGGAAGACACTGTCGATGACCTACTAAAAGCTTGGAGTCTGATCAAGGAAGTTTACTCCTTGGTCACTGTTTTACTTTCTGTTGTGCTTCTATGGTTTTTTCTGGTGATTCTCCTGGAAATACTATTATTGGTGTTGGCCTTTGGTGCCTGGACTATCAAAATTTTAGTTATATTTCTATTAGCAGTTCTAGGTTATGCATGGACATTACTTTAAGTATTATATGGTATTATAAGTTTAAGTGTTGGGATCTGAATACGGACTATATGTATTTTTTTGATATCTCTGATAGGGGTGAAATTTTTTATCGTGAGGGAATTGGTTAAGATTTTTGTTGGGGGGGTTCAGAAGCTTGTCTCGTTGGCTTCCTTTTGTTGTTGTTTTGACTGGCTGTTGTTCTCTATATTGTTGTACTTTTCTGTAAGGTTCAGGGCCATTTCCCTACTTAATCAATAAAAAATCTAAAACATTCATAAAATTTAGAATCCTTAACAATTTAATTGTAAATATTTTTAACATAGTACCTTACAATTGTATGATATGTAGTAATCTAAATCTTCTACTATTTTTTCTAACAATATAGCTTTTGGTTGTGTTCTAGTTGAAATCAAGGCATCGATAAGGGAGATTCTTTCTACCATGTTACTAGTATAGCTTTTAAAATTCCATAAAAAATAAATTGGCCCATTATTGCTAGCCATTTTTTTTTTTTGACCATCTCATTCACCATCTTTGAATTTTTCATGCAACAGTATTTCCAACTATTTTTTAATGGTGAGATTTTCATGTACTTTGTAAAACTGCAAATGGTTTTCAATTTGGATGCTTTCATTTTATAAAATTTTATTTTTATTAGAGACTTATCCATTCGATTATCAATTTAAAAAAAATTAAAGGATCATAACTCGCATGTACAAACTCCTTTTGGGTCCCTATTTTTTGGAAGTGCATAATTTCCATGTACTTCACATTGGATCCTTGGTATTTCTACACTTTATATTAGAAATGCATATTTAACATTTAGTATTTTATAGACATTGTATGAATCTAATGCAAGATTCTCTAGATTCATGGGAAACCCTATATCACAAAAATAGTAGTTGTTTATGTTTTCAATTTTTTAGTTTAGTTTTGTGTGTTTTTATTTGGTGTTCATGTCAATTTACTTGTTTCAAGGGAGTTTCTACAAGAAGGATGTAAGTTATTTATATGTTTCAAAATATTTATAGCTATGATATAGACCCTCTTCAAGTTGCTACAAACTCAAAACAATTTTCTTCAATATAATGTTTGATTTATATGAGCTACTACATATCAAACTTTTATAAAATGGTTGTTTCAAGAAATACAACAAGATCTTTATGTATGAAAACTAAAAGTGTTGGGTACATGATGCTACAAAAGTAATGTGATATAAAACATGATTCCTTAGAGGTATTTTATTATTTCTTGAGGTTTCAATGGGAAGCTTTGTTGGCCCCATAGTTGTCATTGCACCAAAAGGTCAACCTAATAATGCTCGATACAACCACCAGAGTTAACAGATCCATGAGAGGTGGTTAGTCCATGTCAAAAATCTTGAGAGGAGCATTGACCATCTACCAAAAACTCCCCCTTAGCATTACCTAAGGGGATCCGAACCTAGCACCTTTGGCTCTAATACCAATTGTTGGATCCATGGTTGTCGTTGCACCTAAAGGTCAACCTATTAATGCCTGATACAACCGCTAGGGTTAACAGATCCATGAGAGGAAATTAGTCCATGTCATGAATCCCAAGGGGAGCACTAACCATCTACCAACAAGCTCAATGTGTAAAGGGTTTCTTTTGATGTTAATATTAAGTTAACAATTGGTTTCTAGTAGATAACATGATATTATTACTTATTCAAAATAAAAATCACATATAGAAGATAGTTTTAAAACTAATATAGATATAACTTTATAATTAGAAAAGGATTTTCTTTTTCTTTTTCCAACTTGAAATCATTGGAATTTGGGTTGTCATTATGTGATACTATTATTTATTTTCAACAATGTTGTCAATATATACAAATTTATTTTCTCATGATTGATGCAAATTTTTACTCTTGGAATTTGATTTGGCATTGTTTTGTTTGGGTGAGATCATATATAGCCATCCATGACTTTTCAAATTCATTTGGGATTCATGGTATTTGATCTATCTTTTCCTAAACTAGTTTTTTTTATAATTTTTTCTTAGTGTCTTTCATTTGGCCATGTGGGTTTTTATGCAAATACCTAGTCATTTGAAATGGGATTATAATTTTACACTTGTTATAGATCGATGACTACATGAAAAGATGATTCCTTTATTAGTTGTTGAAGATTTGGAAGGGCATATTAATTTTTCTAAGGCTATGTGTTGATTCTCTATGGGCTAAAAATAGGATCTGCAAAGGAATACCAAGTGTTTATTAATCATGACAATGACTATGAGATGGGCTAATGAGAATAAAGTAAAGGGAAAAAAGAAAGAGGGAGCTTGATTATAAGAAGGAAAATAGTGAAGCAATGAAAATGAGAATAAAATAACAGAGTGAAATAGGGACATAAAGAAGAAATGCATAAAAAATACATCCATTGTACATGTAAAAGAGAATAGTCATGAACGGTCTCCAAAATCCCTAAATGACTATGTACTCTTATAAACAAGTTTTATTGAGATATTATGTATGGCATATGTGTGTATTGATTGGGTTTAGACTGCTAGATTTTCTCATTTTTTATTAAATTACTTAATTTATGCTACATTAAGGGGTATCAAAGTAAGCATTCTTGCTAGGATATGTCATGAAGAAGATCTAGAAAATATATATTGGGTGTGTCTGTTAGTGAGATTCTACAACTATAGAGAGAAAGAGAATAATGCATTACATAAAGAGGAATATAGAGAGAACCTAGGGTTACAGTATTAAGAGGAATTATAATATATTAGATGCAATAGAGTCAACACAAAAAAGAGGAGTGCATGTGGAATATGTAAGTGAACATGTTGAAGACCAATAATTAAAAATATAATACTTAGTGAATGAACTAGATGCTAGATTTTGTATGGCTATATCGAAGATAAGTAGTAATAAAGATTTGATGTACTCCATATTATAGTGGAATATCTCAAAGCCTAGAAGAACTTATTAACTAAATTTTATAAATAGAAAATTATGATTTTTACTATGAATGAAGAGAGGATTAAAATAAGGGGAAAAAATAATGAAATTTAAGGTCATTCATCCTTGTGATGTGATCAAACATAAATAAAGAGACAAAGAAGAGGCAAAGGGAAGATCAAAACATAGGATTGAATGATAGTAAAATCAAAGTTCAAATTCCTACCAATGATTATCAATAAATTTATATCTAGAATGTTATAAAATTTAAAATAAAATTGAGATGAATGTTATATATTATATGGAGGAATTTTACAATCTCAATATTTAGGACATATATGTAGAGGATGATGAACAAAAAATATCAAGGTAGTTAAATGGATTGCAAGTGTTTTAATACAACATGAGTTTAGTATGATTACAAGGAAATCAAAAGACAAGGCCTATTGAAATTCTTTCAAGATAGAAGAGAAGTTGGCAAGGAAATAAAAAAGTAATTCTAGAGGAAGAGAACAACCTAGCAATGGTAGAGGATAACATGTAAATGAGGGAGACTTCAACACTTCTCAAAACAAAAATTATTGTTATCTAGCATGAGGGGAAGATGAAATTCATTTATTGAAAGAGGATATTATAGAAGAGGAAGAGGTATAGGATTTATTAATTTTTTTATAAATGTGGATAACCTAGTCATAAGGCTTTTGAGTGTCCAAAGGTGTAAAATATTCAGAGACTTATTGAGGCAAGGAATCATGTTGCATAAAGTAATGAAGAAAGTGTAGCTTCACCTAAATTTCATTAGAGATGGATCAAGGAGAGCCACTCATGATTAAAATATTATTATTAAAATACAATAAATAAGAGAATGAATCGATACAAAAAGGAATTTATTCACGCTCATATATATAAATATAGAGGAAAATGATACAAGGTCAAATTATGGATAGCGGAAGTACAAACAAATTGATATCCCAAGGGATAGTGGAGAAGATGCAAAAACTAAAAACCCAAACTATTCACTTGGTTTAATGGATATAAAAAAGACATCAAATATCGATAATTGAACAATAGTAGGTTAAGATTGGTACATGTAGGGATGAGATTTTATGTGATAGTATGCCCATGGATGCTTGTTACACTTTTTGGGAATTTCATGGAACTTGGATAGGAAGGTCATATTTATCACACAATGAATACCTACATCGCATAAAAGATGCAAAAGAATTTACATTGAGTCCATTAAAGGAAAAAGGGGAAGAAGTGGACAATATTTTAAAAGTGTGTTTGATTTCTAGAAAAAAATAAAGGAAATGAAGAAGGAGAAATTTTATTTTTATTTCATTTCTAAACCCATGGAGATTATGAAAATAATTTAAATTAAAGAATTTCCACTAGAAGTAAAGGAATTAATGGAGTGTGTTGAGCACCTAGTTTTGTGAAACATTGAGTAATGTGTAGGAGTGTAGTCATGTGGTAAGTTAATATATCTATTATAGATAAATATATATTATTATATTTTCTTAGTTTGAAATGGTTGATAGTATTTATATCCATAGTGTGACCACATTTTTCTTGAAGGTGAAGGAACACATCCATAAATATATTATTATGTTCTTTTGGTAGGTTTGATATGAATAATTGATAATCTTAGCATGAATTGGTCGCATGTCCCCTTCTCTTTATGAAATGATCAATATATTATGCGTTATAGTCTCAGTATTTCTAATAAGGGTCATACCAATTTTTGTAGGGTCTATTATTTATTTTACAATATTATTTATAGTTATTTCACAGAGGATAATCAACAATGTTGATATCTTGGTTTCTTAGAGATGTATAATTTTTGTCACCACCACAACTATTATATTTGTTATTTTTATTGAACTCTTGGGTGGTAGGATGTTTTTTACTCTACTGATAGTTGTATTTTGATTGATGTTCTTTAGCATTTTAGGTATAGAGAGATTATTTTTGTTACCTTATGTAACTAACTTTCTATTAGCATCATATTTTTTTTATTTCAATAGCATCTTGGTCTATTCTTAAAAAAAAATCAAGAGCCTTTTCATAAGATCTATAAAGGATTTTTAAACCTCTTCATACATGTTATTGAGGGAATATAAGAAGAGACTGCATAATTCATTGTGATCAATGTTTGGTACAATAGTCAAAGAATAGAGGATTTCCCTCCATTATGTGATATTTAGTGTGCCACTAACTTGTTAGTCTCTTTTTTGATGGTTAATCATTCTTCAAATTACTATTTTAAATATTTTTAATTTCAAAGGTAGAAATAAAATAGCTAATAAGTTGTTGAAAGGAACGTATTGATACCTCTTGAAGAAGATAGTGTCAATTTAGATCAATACCTTCCATAGTTAAAATATATATATGCTAGGTCACCCTATTTCAAAGAAGGAGTTCCTACACCATTGTAGTGTAAGATTTAACATGTGAATTAGGATCTCCCACTTTTAAATTTTAGAAGTTTAGGGAGAGGTATGAAAATATGAGATTATGAATATTTAGATCAAAAGGATCTTTAAGATATTTGAGGTAAGTCCATAAAATGGGGTAGTTAATGGGGAATTTATCCCTCTAAACATCAATCCTATAGGTTCTAGATCTTGTTGCAATAGTTGTATTTGAAGATGAAAACTAGGTTGATATCCTAAAAGAGTTGGGTAGCTAGGAATCATTAAGTTCACATTTTGAAATCTAGGTAGGATTGTTTAAGTTTTTTTTTGTATGATAGGTATCCCACCTAGTTGATTCAATCTTTTCATGTTGCACAATGATTACAAGTGAGGCCCTCATTAATTGTGTTGTAGGCATAAAATTTGACATGGGGAGGTAGTTGAGTTCCCCTCTAATTTTTTTACATAGTATCAATTGTGAAAGGGTTGGAGTGAGGTAAGTGCCTAGAAGACCTTGTTCTATTATTTGTTTAAATATATTTGTTTGTTGGTTGTTCCATACTCCCAACTTCAAGAGTCTTGATCTATTGAACTAGGCCCTAGGGTGGCTATAAGTGCTCGAGGAGTAGATTCTCCTAAGTTTTACACCTCTTTATTGAGAATAAATTCTTGGCTTATGTGTGGGGGTTGAGTATCTTTATTGTTTCTTTCTTTGAGGAATATTTTAGGCACACCTTGTTATGTTATAGTTTGTTCATCTTGTGTCTTTATATTTTTATGGGATGTCCATGAACTAGTGGATTTCTAATCAAATAAATTTATCCTTTATATTTTTATTTGATTTTATTTTGGATGAAGCTTGTATCTTGATTCAAAATTAAGTTGTTGGAAGTGATATATTTGTGTGATTATCATCATCCTCGATCTAAATCGATGTCTTTATAATCATACCCATTTGAAATAGGTTCAAAGGGAGTAACTAAGATGTATTGATTGAATGTTGGAGGGATAGCTTTAAAAGAGATTTGTGTCCTTATTGCAATGTTGGTCTCAACATATTTGAAGGTACCCTAGGTACTATAAATTAAATGGGATAATAAGAGGGGAATGTGAAAAATATGGAAACAAGTAAAGGTAGTCTAGAAGTATTTGATCTTAAGGCTAAGTTCACAAAATAATATGATATTATAAATCTACTTCATCCTAAAAGTATGAAATGGACTCAAAGCATCACATTTCTCTATACCCTTAATAGATAAGACCTAATCTACTCATGTACCCATGACAAAGTCAATCAAGTGATGAAATTTCAATCAACTACCCTCTTCTTGAATTTGGAGGGTTTAGGAAGTAACAATGTTATCATTGATATTCAACTCACACCTCTAAGCTCATTAACCCAATAAGGAAGGAGGACCATACGATATATTTTTGGGTTATTTTTTGTGGTTGAATTTTGAACTATTGTTATATTTGCACATTATCTTGGGGCTCATTGGAGTGATATTACTTCAAGATGAGCATTGATAAGTTCAATGAGTTTTATCCAAAATGTTGTTTCTCTTATGCAAGATTCTCTCCTTAAACATTATTGTTCAAATTTGGAATGTGCCTAAGAAGGTGCATATTTTCTTGTATCTCACCCAAAACCAACTCAATATAATTTTCTTTAATACTTGGACACATGTGGCATGGAAATTAAAGTGAGGGATAGGAAAGATAAACAAATGTGATTCTAAGTGTTTTTGTTTTCTTTGTTTAAATATATTTTTATTTGAGTTGAACATTTTGTTTTTCCTTGTTTGACATTTTTTTTATTCCATTGATGGATTCTTTATGGGATCAAGGACTTTCTTTTTATTTTTACTTTATTTATTGTTGCTTTTATATGAAGACCAAACTAAATGCATGCAAAAAATAAATCTAATCTAACCCTTCTTTTACTTTTCCAAAATGAAGTGTTTACTAATTAACTATAAGACTTTTGTATGCAAGATACAATATTCTTTTTGTGATTTTTTAATTTTGAGGTCCACAATAAGTATATAAAAAAAAATCTACTAAAATTAGAACGTAATCTAGATCTAACACTACCTAAGAAAGAAACAAATAAACTTAAACTAAACTAAGGAGCAATAACAAACTCTTATAATCCCTAGGAAAAAGGTGTGATCTAATTACTAAGAGATGGAATTTCTTTAAAACAAGAGACCCTAGAAGATTAATTAGTTTTCTTATAGTTTTCATGATTAATGTCCTCAAAATATGCAACCTTTTTTTATCTAAAATATCTTCTCCTCTTCCAAATTTTGGGTACCTTGCATGATAGAAAGCAAATATACTTAATGAGAATTAGTGAAGAAGATGACACTAGCTGCCTAAGGATGAGGATTTGAGAGTGGACTTTGTAAATGATCTTGCAATCTCCTAAAGTGATCCAATACTTGGGGAAGAGATATAGAGCTTTTTCTGAAGAATTGCATAGGTAACCTATCAAAAAAAAATTATTTTGTGGAGAGAAAGGCGTCTTCAAATTTTCTTAAAACTTGTGTATGCAAAAAAAAAATTATTCAATTCTCTCCCTTGAAAATGAGAGAGAAGCGGATTTATATAGGAAATAAGGAGAACAATATCATACCAAAAAGGAAATAAAGCTCAAGTTTAAAGTAATCTAAAGAATGTAGAAAATAAAACATGCTCCCTCTCTTGAAAATTTTGAGTTGTAAAAAAGAAAACAAAGAAAAACAAGTAAATATGAATGACTTACATCTATACCAAAAGATGAAAAAGTCATCTATGTCGAGCTATGGATCACCCCTCTTACCAATGTAGTCATTAGGAGACCCTGAGCACCCCTGCAAGTCAAGGCCAAATTCAATGTTTTCGCATGGAAAAAAGGATAAGTAATCTAAGAGGGGAAAAAAATAGGATGAGGGACAACAAATACAGGATACTAGGATGCTAAGAAGGTTTTCATCAAGAAAGAAAATATTGTAAGGACAAATAAGCATGCCACATGAACCATGCACTTGACTGCTAATCATCATTAAATATTTATCTTGAACAGTCCAAATTTGAGCACTTACAATACCACACAACCATATGAGGTTGGAAATAACTTATTAGAAGCTATAGTCCAAACTTTTTTGATGAATAGGAGGCCTAATCTATTAATTAAAGATAAATATTACACATATTCAAAGAAAAAAATTTAGGTGGTAAGAAAGCACACCCCGAAGAGTCACAACATTATTCATAATCCAAACTTTATTGACATAGAGAGAATTAGATCATACAAGCAGTTTATGGTAAAGAAATTGAAGGAATAAACAATCGAAAAGAATCAAAAGAAGAAAAGAGAGAAGATTGCAAAGCAAGAAGCAAAAGAAGGAAAGATCCAAAACATGAACAATCATATTGACAGATATGGCGGTCGGTCTGGTCCGAGAAATTCTGAATAGAAAAGCAATCCAGCGCAGACCGCACGTCAAACTGATTCTCACGAGGATTCGAATGGGATATGGAATGTTCACCCAGTGATGTCATCATTAGAATCCTATAATACGAGATGTGGATATATGTACCGCAGCTAATGCTAAAGATAAGAATGAAATGGCCTTTGGAGAAGAGAAGGAGTGTTTTTATATGAAACAAAACGCAAAAAACTGGTGGGTCATGATAGTCTGACGTTTCAGTGAATTCATGAGTCGAGACTCACAGTTGTTTTCAATGGATCGGTCGACTTTTACGAGCACGGAAGGGCAAGTAGGTATAAATGACGTGAAAGATTGTTGTTTTAGTCAATACAGATTTTGAAGGTGGTACATGCAATCTTTGTACGTATCTCTTTCAGACATGCAAGCTGGTGCATGCAATCTTGACTATCTATGGAAGTATCTATCATGCACCTTCACCATTCACCGGCTTCTGTATTTTGTCGACCTGTAACAAGATTTTGTCCCTGCCTGTGCCGGCATACATCCCTGCTTAACAGGCACATAATCTCTGATTTTTAGGTTGTCTTTGCTATGCTTCGAGATACAGCTGTGCTTGGTACATTATTTTTAGTATTTATATTGTTTTTGTCAAGCCTTGGATACATTTAATCTGTACATAGCTTTCAATTTTGAAGTTATTTTTATATGGTTGTAGTTACTTAATTTATTTTTGAATATTTAGATTTTTTTAACTTATTTTTATCAGAATTCACAGTCTATGATCAATTTGTCAATTCATCCAACTCATCTTTTTTTTAGTCAATTCATTTGGATGACAGATCATGGAGTATGATACAAAATGTTGATGAAAAATTGTTTGCATGGTTAAATCTTTTCAATTTTAAAGTTATTTTTATATGGTTGTAGTTACTTGACTTAATTTTTTCAATATTTAGATTGGTTTTTAGTTTTTAAGGTATTTTACCAGAATTCACAATCTATGATCAATTTGTCAATTCATCCAACTCGTCTCTTTTCTAGTCAATTCATTTCAATGACGGATCATCGAATATGATCTGAAATGTTGATCAAAAAGTTGTTTACATGATCATATCCAAAAACTATGAGTTATATAATTTTCAATGTGTAAATTGTTTTTATTATGATTTGATTGTATAGTTTTTAACTTTTAAGTTGTCTTTGTCGTGTCTTATAACTATTATACAAAGTCTCTTTTTTATGTTGTTCTTGTCATGGTTTGATATATAACTATGCTTAATTAGTATGTAATTTCTAATTTTTTAAATTGATATTATCAAATCCTAGTATACAAATATGCTTAATTAGTATGTAATTTCCAATTTTTTAAATTGTTATTATCAAATCCTAATATACAACTATGCTTTATTAGTACGTAATTTCCAATTTTCTCCTCGCATACAACTATGCTTAATTACTATATAATTTTCAACTTATGTCATTTATGTCATTTCCCAACATATAACTATACTTAAATGATACATAGTTTCTAACTTTTGAGCTTTTCTTGATAAGATTTGTACAAGTTCCATTAACCACCACACATTTTAGATTATGTGCCTTTTAAAAGTGTAATAAAAATTTACCACTTTTATAAATGCATGAGGTAACATGGAGGATTGGCAAGCTACAATTTTAGGAGTTATAGGAAATACTTTTACCAAGAAATTATGCGTCTATCAAGTTATGTGTTGAATGCACAAGACAACTAAGGGGGGGTGAATTAGTTGTACCTTAAAACTTCAAAACCCTCATACACATTCAGATCCACATTCATTCATTAAACCATTAAATTTTTTTATGATGATTTAGTATGAAAACCAAATAACATAAACTAAAACAACTTAACACCATACACAAGAGAACACCAAATTTACGTGGAAAACCCAAAAGGGAAAAACCATGGTTCAAGGATTAGCTCACAATATAAGTAATATCAACACCGAATATAAAGGCTCACTACCGAAGGGCTCACTACCATAATAGAAAAGAAGATAGAGAAGAAATGTTACACAGAGAAAATCATCTCAATGCAATAGAGAATCCACCACAATGTCACCAACACATTCGTAGTCTAATTGAAGAATTGTAGACACCTTCTGCTCACTACATCCAACAGTCTAACACATGAAAGCTCGCATTGCATTTCTCAATTTCGCACTCTAACACTTTGCACTTCACATAATTTGCATCTCTTGCATCTATCTTATCATTCCTCACAACTCAACTCTTATTTATACCATCCTCAACCTTGAAACCCTTCGCCAAGGTCGTTTATGCACATCAACCATGCAAATTCAAATTAGGTCGGCGCCTAAACACTTTAGTGGCAGATAGAAGTGAAAGTAAACTACATCACACTTTATTTGGGACCCAAATCGATAACAATAGGCATTCACTACAATTAGTGTAAACACTAGGTCGGCCATTACCCATGTAAACACCATTAGACTTTTAACTACATGCTTCCTTAAGTCCAAGGATGACTTGCAAACCACACACCATGCTTGAATATGATCTAGAATATTCATCAAACACTCTAAAATCCAACAACCTCCTTCGCAACAACTTCCACCTGAAGAATGTAGACACCCAGTACACTCAAACAATTTTGTCATACACTGTTACATAAGAAACTGACTTCTGAAGTACCAAACCTTGAACCATATTGATTGAACAAATATATCAATACAATCAACACATCCTCATATTTGCAAGACCTGAAACCACTGTGTAGAGAAATGTAGAGCAAAGATATTTCTCTCAGACACCTCTACAATACCAGCTCACACATTAGTGAACACAACTTCTATACAACAATATAGCACACCAAATTATGCATATAACACCTTTGAACATCTCTCACTAACATATCTAAAATGCACAGACAAATCTTCAACTTAGAAGAAATGTATAGCAACCCAAGAACACACCTCTACAACCCAGAACATCACTGCAACACACTATTTCCCCTTTTTATCAAATTTTCTCAAAAGCACTTGGAAACCAAGCACCAAAGACACATCCTCATCATCTTCAGCACTTCCTCATCACCACCAAGCCAACTACAACGTAGTAACTCAACCACATATCCATAGACAAAAGCTTATCAAAGCAACACTAGAGGTTGACACCAATAGCTTTACTAATAACAACATAATGCAACTAATCAAAGCATGGATAATATAAAATACTCTCACTCTTGCAACAATCTCATCCAACAATAGACATTAATGACAACACATGCTTTTTGACATCAATGACAACACTAACTACTCATACTTGCAACAATCTCCCCCTTTGTCATTAATGGCAACACATGATGTGGAAAACCATCAAAGACACAATAGAAACAGCCCTACTCCATACTTATTTCCTTTTCTCTTTTCTCCCCATTTGATAACATACTCATTATACTCTCTCTCCCTTAACTTTTTTCTTTTTCACATGACTCTCTCTCCCCCTGATACTTGTTCTTTTTCACATGAATTTCTCTCCCCCTTTGACATCAATGGCAAAGGGACAAAATATTTGCATTGTTTATTCTCTCCCTTTGACATCAATCAACCTATTGAAAACATATTTCCTTAACTACTTTGTATACTCCCCCTTAGGAGCACACACCTAACTGCACCAAATCAACAACCACTATACAATGACAACACACACTCTTCTAATTGCAACAACCAGCAATGCTACTACCTACTCCCCTTGAGAGGTAGCCACCAACATCAGTCTAGAACAAAAAATGAGTCTTGAGATCCACTAGATGGATGCATCTAGTTCAAGAAAGGAGGGGCAATGACCCCCAACTTCTCTCAGAGATACACAAAAGTATCCTTAGGAAGAGCCTTAGTGAATATATCAGCAATTTGATGCTTTGTAGGCACATATTCAAGCTTTACTTCATTCTCCACAACCTTCTCTCTCAAAAAGTGATATATGATTAAAATATGTTTTTTCCTTGAATGTATTATCGAATTCTTTGAAATATTGATTCCACTTGTATTGTCACAGAAGATAAAAATTGGTTCATCATAAACCACTCTAATATCCTTCAATGTCCGCCTCATCCATAGCACCTATGTGCAGCAAGATGTTGTTGCAATGTACTCAACCTCTACAATAGATAAAGAAATTGAATCTTGTTTCTTGTTTATCCATGATACCAATCTACATCCAAGAAAGAATGCACCATCACTTGTACTTTTTCTATCATCAACACAACTAGCCCAATCTGCATCTATGTGAGCACTCAAAGTAAAATTAGGAACCTTTGGATACACAAGCCATGATCCAAAGTTCCCTTTAAATATTTGAATATCCTCTTCACTATTGCAACATGTGACTCTCTAGGGTTTTCTTGAAATCTAGCCACAATATGAATTGGATGCATGATATCCAGTCTAGTAGGAATTAGATATAGAAGTCCACCAATCATTGATTTGTACTTGCTCTGATCAATCTTAGGAGATTCATCATTCTTACTCAGTTTACAACCAATAACCATAGGAGTACATACCAGTTTGGAGTCTTTCATTCCAAACTTCTTCAACATTTCTTTGACATACTTTGATTGTGAGATGAATATACCTTTGTTATTTTGATTGATTTATAGGCCAAGGAAGAAAAAAATTTCCGCAAACATAGACATCTCAAACTCTTTTTGCATCTCTTATGCAAACTTCTTACACATCTCTTCATTACCTCCAAAAATTATGTCATCAACATACACAACCGCAATCAATATTTGATCTTATTCAACTTTAAAGTAAATATTACTATTTGTGATACCTTTATTGAGTCCTTGTTGTATCAAATACTTATCCAACCTTACATACCAAGCTTTGGGAGCTTGATTCAATCCATATAATTCCTTCTTCAATCTACAAACCATATCTGGTTTGTCTGATAACTGAAATCCTTCTAGTTGTTCCATAAATACTTCTTCCAATTCTTCATTCAAGAAAGCAGACTTCACATCCATTTCATAAACTTTAAATTCCTTATGTGCTACAAAAGCCAAAAACATCCTGATAGCCTCCATTCTTGCCACCGGAGCAAATTTCTCCTCAAGATCTGTTCCTTCAAGTTGTGAGTAGCCATTACACACAAGCCTTGCCTTGTTTCTTACCACTTCTATAGTCTCATTCAGTTTTTTTTGAACACCCACTTAGTTCCAATTATGTTTTTGTTTGTAGGTCTTGGGAAAAGTTCCCAAGTCTAATTTTTCTCAATTTGTAGTAGTTATTCTTCCATAGCCTTTATCCAATATTCATCTTTGTATGCCTAAATGATTGTTTTAGGTTCAACTTCAAAAATTAAACATAGATTTACCACTTCTTCAATAGCTTTCCTTCTTTTTAGTACACCTTTTCTTTTTTCTCCAATGATTTGTTCTTTAGAATGATTCCTCTGCACATACCTAGGGGTTCTAGGGGTCTTTTTTGGAGCTTCTTCCTCTTCAATCTGTACTTCCCTTTCATTAGCCTTTTATTTTCCTTTGCAAATGGGCTCATCTAATTCATATCCATCTATCACCACTGAGTTCTAAAAATCTTCATTAGCCTTGACACTTGCACTCTCAACAATATTTCTTGGTCTTTTGTTGTAGCACCAGTAGGCTTTGCTTTTGGTAGAGTAACCAAGGAAGATACCTTCATCAGACCTTGCATCAAACTTTCCCAAGTCTTGTTCATCTCTTTTGATATAACATTTTCTTCCAAACACTTTGAAGTATTTGACAGTAGGGATCCTTCCACAACTCATAGGGAGTCTTTATGTTGTTTCCTTTTGCTTGAACTTTGTTAAGTATATAAATAGCAGTGTGAATTGTTTCTATCTAGTAGACTTTCGATAGATTTGATTCTTTCATCATATTCCTTGTAGTTTCTTGAATAGTCTTGTTTTCCCTTTCAACCAGTCTATTTTGTTAAGGAGTCCTAGGGGCAGACAGGTGCCTCTTTATGCCATGATTCTCACAAAACATGTTAAATTCATTGGAGGTGAACTCTTCACCTCTGTAAAATCTCAAACATTTTATTTTCATGTCCATTTCATTTTCAACCATAACTTTAAATGCTTTGAACCTATCTAGGGCTTCAATTTTTTCTTTAAAAAAAGTAACCCATGTCATTCTAAAATAATCATCATTCAAAAGCATGAAATACCTGTCACCTTGAAGAATTCTTACTCTTGTAAAACCACAAAGATCTGTATGCACCACCTCAAATAATCTAGTAGAAGATTATTCTTTTCCTTTGAAACTTCTTGTTTGCTTTCCAATTTGACAATCCTTGTAAATAGCATTGATAGGATTTGCAATATTTGGTAGATCTCTCACTGCTTGAACTGGACTGATTCTTACTAGATTATCAAAATTAATGTGACACATCCTCTTGTGCCATAGCCAAATTTCATTAATCTGAGTCATGAAGCAATGACCATAATAGGACTTTGAATTTTTTTGCTAGTTCTAGGGTTACATTTAAAAAAAATTGGTCATCCATGGGTTTTCAAAGTGTTAGGGATTGTCTTCCAGTCACTAGGATTCAATCTTATGGTTATAACCCTCCTTTGTGCAAAATCCCTAATATTGTTATAATTTGCAATTGACCTAGGTTCACTTTTCCCTAGTCACATAGTCATTAACATCATTAGTAAGTGGCCCCTTTTATTCATAGCAAATTTCCATCGTAAGTGTTTTCAAATATTTTTCCTAATGTCCTAAGTCTATGCGGGGAAATATTTCTAATGTTTTATCTATACTATTGGTAAGTGTTGAAATATTTCATTTATAATATTTTCTTACTTTTCTTGACCTAGGGAGTCCCCTTTTAAGTTATGACTTGAATCATGTGCAATTAGAAGTGCTTAAAGAAGCGGCCTAGCCCCACAAATTAAATATTAGTCGTTGCTTGCTAGCCAATGCTATTAGAATAATCTCACAAGATATCATGAAGGATAGTAGGCATGTGCCACATGTCCCATCTCTTTGTTGGGCCTCAACACCGACTAAAGCGGTAGTGATGGTGGGCCCAAGATCAAAGGGCTCATATTGCTTCTAACAATTGAATCCTAGTTGTTCCTCGTTAGCCCGCAGGGAATCTTATAAAGATGCTAATACTATGAGGGATAGTGGGTGGCTACCACATGGCTTCATCTGAAGCATTCACAGGACTATTAATGAAGTGAAATATTTCAAAATGACTTTAGGAACATTAAATTACATGCAACTAAAGGGACATATAGCTCAAGTGGTCAAAAGGAGCTTGAGATGTTTTAATCTCACTCATTCATTAGATAAGGATGTTAAGCACATGGGTGTAAGCTTGGGGGTTAAGTGGTGCATAGGTTGAAATGTGCGAGTTTAATTTGGACTAATGCCCATGACCACTGATCAATGTCCTAGCAAACCCATGTGGGGTAGCAAGCTAGTGACATGTAGACATTCTCAAGGCTATAAAGTGTGGTGGAGCCCATAGTGATAGCAAGGAAAGGATTCCACATGGAATTTCTTAATTTTTTGGATGTTGAGGTCAATGTAAGTCAAAATTTAAAACTTTTACGACTCCATCTAAGCCATCCATTGATCCAACTCACTAGAAGATCAATGGTTGTAATTCAAACTTACAAACAAAGTTGATGAAGCCATTCTAGTTCAAGTGAGTGAACAATAATGGTAGATGTGATGTTCAACTACCAAAGTAAGGTGATTTCTCACCATAAAAGCAAAAGGGAAAGCATAAATTGATTCACCAAAGTGTTTTAAGGCATTTGGAGATTTACAATAGTGTTTCTTGAGTCCTTTGCATCTAAAATTAGGGTTTTCAAGCTTCAATCACCTATAAGTAAAAATCGCTCCTTCCTATGTTGAATTTCCATCAAATTTGCATACAAGTGCTAGTTTTTTGTGTCAAATTGCAACCTAGGGCATATTTTAAGGTTTGAATTTTATAGATTGCATTTCAATTGCTTTGAATTTTCTTTTTTTTCCTATGTCAAGTCTAAACCCTAGTGGCACTGAATAAAACCCTAGCCCATTTCATCATGCATTGCAATGGCACCCCCTAAATCCCAACCCTCTAGTTTTGAATCCAAGAAACGACCCCTTTTCCAAGATATATTGGACAAGTTTAAACCCTGGACACTAATAACAAGTATGATGGCCAAGCTATGTTCCAAGGTGTAAGGAAATCTAGGGAGCGTATCTAGTGAAAACTCCATACAGTAGTGCCTTTGGTAACTTTCATTTTCAATTAGGTTACCTCAAAGACACGTTCAACTATGTCCTAAAGCAGAAATAGACACAGTTATTTCCCACATTGATCCTTCTGAGAAAAACATATGTGAATTCAACAGCAATCAACAACACAAATGAAAGATAAAACAAAAAACTAGAACACAAATATTTATGTGGGGAAAATTCTTTTGAATAAAAAACCCCACACTCCAAAGATTGACCCATTGTATTATTCGGCAACAAATCTATTACAATACAATTTCAGGCCTTTTCAGAGATTACATCTTGTTCATCTAGATACAACTGGTAGCAAACACCACTAGAGAGATTAGGAGAGATTATAGCATAACACTGCCTTTCTCTTCCTCTGCTTCAACCTCATGGCTTCAGCCTTTCGGCCAGCCACTCGGTCCTCACTCTATCGTTCTCTCTCTCGCTCTCGAATTTTTAGCTCCTTGGCTTATCAGCCCATCAGCATCATTCACTACAGAACGTCCAATGCATTCATGTACATTCATTCTTATACGGCTCTGTGAATCGATTCAAGATCATAATTGTCAAAACAGCAACCTCCAGCTCAGCATCCTTATCAAAATGTAGATGTTTCCATTTCCTCGTGTAGATTTTTCCCTTCCACATAGAAACGGTCGCAATGGTTCACATCATGTTCTCAGATTGGTCCACATCATACCACAACAGACAGTCTTCACTCAGTCAATAGTGATCAACTTGTGTTGCATGTCGGTGAGACACTAGAAGTGTCTCCCCGATGCCACAAGACCTGATTACACATTATCGCCAAGCGTCCTCTCCATCGACAAGAGGTTCCACTGAGCTTACAAGTTACATCGACCTCAACAAGCACATCGGTGAGATTATCGCTATCACTAGGAGTTCACATCGAGTCTTCAAGTCATACTGAAACCCAAATAGTCGCCAAGAGTCATACTGATATCAGGTTTCCCATCGGCAAGACAATCACTCTTCGCCAAGAGATAATACCAATGCCTCCATGTTACTTCAAAGTCTCCTATTGGCCAGACATTCCATCTTTGCTAAGACACCAAGCTCAGGAGTCATACCGAACACATTCAAGAGTCGGCGAGACTTATCATCTTCACCAAGACATCACACCAAGCACTTCATGTTATACCGAACACTGAGCAGTCACCAAGAGTCATACCAACATCAGGTTTCCCATCGGCAAGACAATCACTCTTTGCCAAGACATCATACCGATGCCTTCAAGTTACACCGCAGTGCTCGACAGTCGGCAAGACATTCATCTTTCGCCAAGACATCACACCGAGCGAACATGTCATACTGAAGCATCGAAGAGTCGGCAAGACTTATCGTCTTCGCCAAGACCTTATACCGAGGTCTGAAGTCACCCTGAGCGTTGCATTCAATAGTCGGCAAGACTTATGTCTTTCGCCGAGACCACATACCGAGCACTCATGTCTTGCCGAGTCGGCAAGACATGAGACTTCACCAAGACCTTTCACCAAGCGCTGAGAGCTACACCAATGACTTCAGTTGCATCCCCATCGGTAAGACCAACACTTGTCACCAAGACTTCACGCTGAAGTCTCCAGGTTACCTCCAGCCTATCTTTCACCAGGAGTCATACTGAACGCATCCCACACCGTCGGTGAGACAAATGCCCATCGCCAAGACTTCATGGCGAAGCCTTCAAGTCATACCGATGACTCCATTCGCCAAGACATCTCCCGGTCACCAAGACTTCATGCCAATAGGAGCAAGTCATGTCGATTTCCACATCAGCTAGACAGACTAAAGGTCATGCCGATATCGGCAAGACTTCCTATCGTCGCCGAGACATCATTCTGACACATATGAGTTACCTCGATGATCTAGTCACCATGAGTCTCCCCGACATCCGCTAGATGAAACCATTGGCCAAAGGTCTCCACTCGGCAGAAGGTTACAGCGAAGGCCAAAAGTCACAGTGACACCATCAGTCAGCAAGACAGAAGCAAAGTCTCAGCAACATGAGCAAAACATAAGGTTACTAAACTACCAGTCGGCCAGACAACATGAATGTCATAGTGACCATGCTTTCTCACAGGTTTCAACCTGTGAGATTGAAGCACATTTTCCAACACAAGGTCCTAGGTCAAAGGATGGAATTGTCGATTGACAACATTCCCTTAGAGATTTAATACTACCAGTCACTGGATGGACCCTTTTCAAGCTCATTGGTTTGGGAAGAGGTTTCTAAGCATTCCCATGTGCAATGGATGTAGGTTGAACTTCAATAAATTGGCTATTTTGAATTTGTACCTAGATGTTGTGTAGTACCCCTCCATTTTGCTTATGTTTTATGTTAGCATGTTTTCACTTTGATAGACCTTGATACTTTGTTTTATTGTATTGATCGCTGACATTAGAGCGATGGTGGTTTTATTTTGTGATGTGACGATACATTATATGGTGGTAATTATTTCTAACATGCTTTATGTTAGCATAGATGTTTACTTCAGATGTTACTTCTATATATATGCTTATGGTAGATTAATTGTTATTTTTCTTGTTAGTTTGTTGTGATATTGTATTGGTGAGGAGAACGGAGTTGCATCACTCGCTTGCGAGTGCCCTGTGATTTTCGTAATTTTCTCCTCACAGTGTGTTTGAATCATGGATTATATATATATGTTATATGTTTGATTACAGGATTGCAGGTACATGACACCGACTCCACCTGGTTTCACAAGTCTGAGCATGTCCAGACTCAATGGTAATGTTGATTGGGAGGTAGTAACCAGGTTTTTCCTAGTCTAGCCTTAAACCCAGTCACAGTATGTCGTTAGTTTAGGTCTAGTATTTTTAGTTGTTTCGTTTGTGTCTGTCTTGATTATTTGTTGTATAAGGTTTATTTTGTGAATTTAGTGTTAGATTAATGTTCTTTTAATTTAATGCTTATTTAAATTAATTTTAAATAAAGTAAATAAAAGCTTCATATTCTATTTAATTAATTAAATTAGTTTATTGGTGAAATAATTTACTCATTGAGATTAAAATTATTTTATTAAATAAATTAATTAATTAAAGTTACTTTTATTGCGAGAATAGATTAAATATAAATTAAATGCTTTTGTGGGAAATGGAATTTTAAATATGTATAAAAATAAAGAAAATGAATTTGATTTTTGAATTCTTTAATTCTGTTAAATGGAATAAATTCTTGATTTAATGGTGGGAAGAAAATATCCGTGAGTGGTTAGTAGATATTTTCTTGAAATTGCCATGTGTGTTAGTTGAATTTATTGCAAATTTCTTGTTGAGGATTTTCTCAGAGAAAATATTACCAGATTTGGGGAAAACAAGAAAACACTTCACGGGAAATGAGAAAGAACAGAGAACTATTGGAAAATATTGTGATTTTATTGGGTTTTGATTTAAAATTACTGGAAGAAGTTCTCGGGTACATATTTGTTCAGTATTTGCATTCTTCTGGAAAGAGGTGATTTGAAAGGGCTTTGGAAGATTGCATGCAACAGGCAAAAATTTTCTTCAACAGTCAATTTTCAAGCTACAAGTTCTTTACTGTTTATTTAATTAGTTTTGTGATTTGAAAAGATTGCCAGTATGAAGATTTGAATTTGTAGAAGTTTTGTTAATTTGTGAAATTAAAAGATTGCCTGAGGAAATTATTGTGTTTGAAGCTTTTGTTCTTCTCGGTAGATTTTTGTTGATAATATTCTGTAGAAAATTTGTTACCTCTCTATGCATTTTACGAAACAAGATTTTATAGTGAAATCAGAGGGCAACACAGAAGATTTTGTTAAACAATAGAAAATTCAAAAGAAACCTCTATGTCAACTTTTCTACATATTATTATTGAAAAGATTTGGAGATCTGGGATGAAAATAAAACCCTCTGCTATGAAAATTATTTATTTCTGATAGAATTGTTAATTTGGTAGTTTTATCAATTTCCTGTAGAAATCTCTCTCTCGGAATATTTGATTGATTATAATATTTGTTTATTGATTAAATTGTATATATGTGTGTGTGTGTGTGTATAAATGTTATATATACATATACATATACAAATATACATTTAACATTTAAAAGAGGAAACTCGTCAAATTTCCGTACATGAATTAAAATCGCAGGGTTTTGGATTTCAAAGAAATATTAAAAAAAAAAAAATTGGATTAAATCCGCATGGCGGATTACAGAGAATCATATATTAATTTCTATTTGGTTTTATGAATAAAATAAATAATAAATTTGGGGGGCCACAGGGGCTACCCCCACAGTCGCCCCCATATAGGGTGATAGTTGTGGAGGCAGTTGGCACTACCCTCATAGGCAGTGACGGCTGCCAACACAATCGCTACCCCATATGGGATAAACTGTGTATAGCAGCCTTACATAGTTGGCGACTGTGCAATACACAGCCTGCTAAACCCTTATCGCCATAGGTTTTATTTTATAAATTTCAAATTTATTAGTTGTTCGCGAATTTTGAAATTATTTTAATTTAATTTTATATATATACATAATATATATAAATATATATATATAGTATATCAATATATATATATATATATATATATATATATATATATATATATGTTTATATGTATATATGTATATATATACTTTTATTGTTATATACATTCATAGTATAAAGAAAATACTTTAGTATTAAAATAAGGTATTATTTACTAGATGCATGAATGCATGAGATCAACTATTTTTTTATTTTATTTTTAAAAACAATAAGGTTGAAAAAGAAATTTTGATATTTATTTTTATGTGAAATTGAGAAAATAAGAATTAGATTAATTGTTTCAATTTCTTTTATTGTTTGAGAAAAGAACTATAATCAAGTTGATTTATTTTCATGTTGTTTCTAACTGACTTGATTGGATTTAGTAAATCCTAAAATTTAGATTTTTATTATATTTGAATTACTTTAAGTTGTTTTATATTCTTGTTGGGCAAATTGGGGCTATATGAGATTTCAAGTCTTCCAAATGTAATTTCTTGAAAGGGAGTTAATTTCTATGATGGTTTCACATTTTGAACAAACTTGGTAGTGCACATAGTTTTGTTTGGTTTTTAGACACCTGGTTCTATGAACAGGTTGTGATGTCCGTTGTGTTATGTTTGGTATTTGATGTTGATTTATGTGCACTTTGTCTACCTTAGTTTGTGGACTTAGAATCCTTGTGCTATTATTATGGGAGTGGCTCTTAATGAGGGCCGGCACACAAAGTGGTGCTAGGGTAACTCATGTAGAGTTAGTAAGCCAGTGAAAACTAAATCAACACATTAGGTAGTTTAAAACCTTTAACTAAATTAATAAGCCTCACTCATGGACTCAAGGGCTAGTTTAGTCTTGGGAATGAGTTGAGAAGGCCTAGAATGGAAAAATCGATATCTAGTCACTATGAAAGATATTCGATTCCGCAACAGTTTGCATGAGGGGTTGGGTTTCGTAAGAAGTTACCAGGGTAACCCAAGATGGGGGCCAGAACCTAGGAAGAAACACTTGGGTAACCTATGCAACATTGTGATGACATTCCACCTATAATAACAGTATTCTTGTGAACTTAGTATATTTGATCATTCTATTCTGGAAGCAATGTAACCATTAAGTTAAGTTTGTACTTGTAAATTATGTCTTTGGTTTCATATGTGTCTAGGGTTTGTAGGTTATGTCTAGGGAACCTTTTTACTATCTCCTAGCACGGGGGTGGGCCTACAGGTACCACATGGTTGGATGAAACGTGCATCTTACTCCATTGGGTCCCCAGGTCTTGTTTGAGGCAACGAGTACTTCTTGGATGGAAAGCTCGTGAGCAGAAATGTACTTTCTTATTTGTATAAGTGGAAACTTTATATATGTATCACTCCTCACTTGTTAACAAGGTGAACTTCTGTAATATGTAATTGTATACTTTTATTTGACCTACCTCATTTGGAAAATGAGTATTGTAAATGTTATTCCAAATGCAATGTAAGAAAGAATCTTATTTGTACTTATATCTTTAATTATGTAATTTAATTGTTAATGAATGTATGTTCTTAAGTTTATGATAATTAAACATATGCTATGTTAAATATTATTTTCATCTATGGGATTTTCAAGTAGTGTGTCGCCGTGTTACTTAGGGAATGTTTGCAATTAGTTAAGTAAATGTTTACACTTTAAAAAAAAATTATTACACTATCGTAGTCATTGCAACATTCTTTAGGTTACAAGATGGGGCATTACATGTTGACCTCCTAAAATTTATAGTAGCCAATTATGATCTAAATGTTAAGGTTGTGACGACACATTCTGGCATAAAAATGGTTGATGTCACCAGAGCAGGATTCATTGAAGTTTTCAAATTGAGTCCTTGGCATGTTGAGATGGTGCCAATTGATGAAAATAAACTAAAGGAGGAGTATGAGAAGGTGAAGATAACTTTCAAGGTTTCAATACTGAAAAATTTTATGGGAAGAGGGAAGGGAGGAAGCAAAATTAGACTCAATCCATCTGATAAGGAGCCCTACCAAATTGACCTATTTGAACACTACTTTTAGAGGACCTTCTACACCCTTTGTCAGATTTTAGGTTTTGATCCTACTGCAAGGATGCTAATTGCTTCCATGTACGTGACTGCAAACATCTAGCATGTAATGCTCAATACATCCTATGATTTTTCAGCTTATTTACCAAATGAGATCCATAAGGGCCTATTAGCTCTTAGAAATGGTGAAACGAGAGTAAGGTTTTAGTGGTACTCCTTTTTTATGCATATGTTTTTGTACATGGGATTTGGTTACTTCGAAGAAGATATGAAATTGGATAGGAAGAATGAGAATGGTGAGGACATTCTTGTCCAAATGTGGACTCACATCTTGGATAGGGATGAACAAGAATCCAATTTTTTTGTGTTTTCCAATGTATTTGCCTCTGATTTGAAAAGAGATTTGGTGATGAATCCATCTAGAATTCCAAAGTACCTATATGATTTCCTAAGACCTAGGGAGAGGAGGCCTGAACTAGGCATAGAGAATAATTGGGGAGATATTATTCCATATCTAGACTACACCATCCTCTAAATATATGGCACAAGTGTAACACCTCATGTTCTACCGAGAGATGTGCTATTGAGGATTGGTTTCCTTGAATTTATGTGGTAGTTAGGTAATGTTGAGGACAACCACTTGGTTGGGATGAAGAAAGGAACTCTCTTTCCTAGACATGTACATCTTTTTTAGATTTTGTTATGGTCAAGATGGGTGGAAGAAGATCTTCCCAAAGATCAAGCCTCTAGGGATAAAATGTTGCAGAGAGAGAAATCATGATCAAAAGGATGTCATGGTTGCCTTGAAGGACATAATCAAGGGAGGTAAATTCTATTATAACTTCTACTTCCCCAAAGATATGATTAGGAATATTTTTGTTCTAAGATTGCAAGAAGAGAGAAAGATGAAATGGTTAGCCTTCAATAAGTTGGAGAAGGAAAAACAAGAAAGGGATCCTAAATTTAAGGCTCTCCTAGACATAAATGATGAGATGTTGAGGGTGGAAGCAATGTTGTAAATTTTTGATGAGGTAGTGGGGTAGTTGAAAGAAGAAATAGTAGTGCAAGGTAAAGTTAAAACCCCCATGTTGGCAAAAAGACCAACGTATTAGCCTCCCAAGAAGCTACATGTGTTTTCAAGGAAGAAGAGCATAGTGAAAGAAGCAGACAATTGCCACCCCTACTCAATCAGAGGGTTCAAGGGCATATTCTCCTACACCACAACTCCCACCGCTTTCACCTCCAAAATCAACTGGCCCTTAAATTATTGAGCTTGATTCTCCACCTAGAGAATCATCACCACCAAAGGAACTCTGGTGCAAGAGCACCTTGGAAAAATTAGGCCTCTATGAAGCAATGCTTTGAAATTTGATTCAATGTTATTATTCCCACTTTGTAAATCATGTTATTAGACTCATTTTTCATATATTTTAGGTCATGTTGAGGTCATTTGGTGTTTATTAAGTCCAAAAGTGCAAAAATGAAAACAATGTAAAAAGTTGTCAACTTACCCTTTGTTATGTAAAAGTTGCATAGAAGGGTCTTAGGTGGTTTTAGGCATTAGAAGGTAGTTAGCAGGCTTAAATTTAGTTGAAATTCCTTTAAAAAGTATTTTGTATCGTTTGGAACTTTGAGGGTGGTTGTATAAAGCATAAGTTTATAAGAAATCTCTGATTTTTATCATTTTTCTTTAGAAATCTTGCATTTCCAGGCTTATGTACGGAGTTGTATGGATATAACTGATGAAAAGTAATTTGTAAATGATAAAGCACTCAATCACCGTCTATTTGGACTTGGTTTCATGCATTTTGGTGTTCATTTGAAAGAGATATCATTGCTTTTCTCAGAACAATTAAAAACCCTCATTAGGGTAACAATAGGCTTAGAAATTTATGTTTCTCAATTACTTATGGATGAAATCATCTGGTTTTCTTTGTGATAACATTCTTCCATGCATGTGCTTTCACATTAAAGTGGTTTTTAATTAAGGTTGTAAGATTTGAGGTGTGGAGGACTAAAATCTGACTGGTTTTTCCTGAGTTTGCAATCTAAGACAAAGCATTTAAGGGAACATAGCCTAGGGTTTGAAAAAATAAGCATAGAAACGTCCCTCTAAAGGTTTATTGAGCATAAATAAGTTAAGACAAATCTGTGTGAAGCATTATAATAGTGAGTTTGTGTGTAGAGGTTAGAGATCCAATAAGGTCGTGTTGGAAGGGAACCTAATTAACCCTGTTATTGAACACAGACAGTCTGAATTTGTACATTTCTCTTCAAGCAACTTATGGTGAGTCATTGATATGTTTTAATACACGATTAAGGGCATCTTAAAGTTGTTTACAGTTGATGTTAAGGGTCTGTTTTTTAAGGAAAGCCCTGACAAACCTATGGCAAACCTACTAGGAAGAGGGTAGAGTCATGAAAGAATCACATCTTAACTGGGTTCTTGAGGTTTGGAAGAGTTTGTACATGTTGGATTAGGTCTCTTAAAGTTGTTACACTTATTGAAGGACTTGTATGTGTCTTGAAATCAAAATTTGGTGCTTGGTTGAGGTTTATAGATGTAGAGGTCTTGTTTTCATATTGAGGACAGTCATGATAGAATGATAAGGATTGAAAGGGCAGACATTATGAGGTTTTTGTTTGACTCAAATCAAGGTGACATATGTTCTGATTGTACTTCTAAAGATAATTTTGTATTTGTAACCATCATGTACCATTGGAAGAAGTTGTAAAAGGAGTTGATCTTGGTTAATGGTGTTGAAGAGTGTTTTGAAGAATTTGAATGAGTTTGGAACTCTTATTCTAAATGTTTGAGAATATAGTTGAATAAGTGTGTCATGGTTTTGATTTCTCTCTTAGCTCTGCATCAAACTCCTACTAAAGAGAAGGGTTGAATCAATTGGCCTTGTTGATTATTCTAATGATTCAAATGAGGAGATTATTATCACTGAAGATGAAATGAGATAGGGTATGCCCTCACCCACAAGAGGGGTGATTCCACCAACAATAATCCTCAAATTAATTAAGGTTGATTTGAGTGGGATGAACAGTGTTGAGGATGTCAGAGAGAAAGCCTACAATGATTTTATAGATGATGACTCTTTTGTTAGGACAAAATATTTTCAAAAATTTGTTTGGAGGGATAAAAGGGATGAATATGATGACAGTATAAAAATGAAGATGATTGAAACCCCAAACCTACCAAGAGAAGTCAGTGAGTCCAAGGTCCTTGCATAAATGAAGGCTAAATACAAGGACATGACACCAACTAAGGGTGGGGAGTTAGTGAGGAAAAGTGGGGTGATCCTATTACCAAAATGGGACTTAGCTTCAGCCATAGCATTTGACATGGTGAGGATACATGACACTCTAGTCTTTTCCATAGAGGAAGAGGCCACCATTTCCTTACAAGGATTAGCATTCAGCCCTCAGTGGGACACTTTGGAAATTTGGGCATTAGTCTCAAACACAAATAAGCCAGAAGTGGCAGAACTTGCATATGATCTCAAGGGTGGGTTAATTATCAAAAGAGTATCAGATACTTCAACTGTGGAGACTGCCACATTGTCTATAAATATAGCCTATTTTAGTAAGGTTGTTGTTGAGCCTTTGCATGAGTAGTTTAAAGAAAAGAATAAGGAATATTATCATTTGGTGATTGTATACAATAAAGATGAGCAAAATATTGTAGAGTTACAACTGGAAAATGCACTGTTGAAAGAACAATTGCAAACATTGCAATTCGTTCCAACATTAATGGTAGGGAAAACAGTGACACAAGTGCAGGAATCATCCCCACTAGCTTCTCTAGTACAATCACCACCTCCTACCCATTCTCCCCCTCCAACTTCCAAAATTGGTTGTGTAAGATCTAGATAATGTACCTATTGCATACCTTACTCCAAGAAAATCAGCTATATCCCCTCCAAAGGAAGTAACCAAGGAGGAATTGATACAAAAAATGGAGGTTTTTGAAGAATCATTTGGATTGCATAATGATAGTAATATCTTTATTGTCCCAAATTTACTAGAACATTGTTTATCCAAAGCAATAAAAAGAGTGAGAAGTGTCCACCCTAACTATTCTTTAATGTTTCAATCAATAAGTGTGCTTGAGAGGGATAGAGCCATTTCTCTCCCATTGATGTAGACTTGGGTCCCCATATTGGGTGTATTGAAGAACATAGTCACCAGATCCACCCATGACCAAAATAAAACACCACAAATAGCTCCAACCTACAAGGCGGTAAAGGAGATGGTTGATTATCAAGGATTGGTGGACCCAATGGAGAAAAGAATCAAGGCACTACTGAGGAAGTTTGATGAGAGTGATCTTGGCCTCCTGTCAGGAATTCTCAATAGTGAAGGAGGTGTTAAGACCTATGAGCAGTGGAGAGGTCATATGGTGTAGTCATCAATATTGAGGCCATTCTAATTTGTGAGGAGGGGATGTGAAGCTGGCAATGTTGAAGGATAGTATGAACAAGTTGTTAGATACCAGCACATTTTTTAAGGAATTTGATAAAGATGCCACATAGATAATGGTAAAATATGGTCCTTATAGAACTAAATTAGATTAATTTATGGCCTTCGATTGGACTACTAAAGAGGACTATACAACATGGGGCAATAAGTATAATAATATTCTAGACTT
>VDFB02335920.1:63592-140763 GCA_007258455.2 Sequoia sempervirens
TCTATTATAATATGCACAATGATTTTTTCCTTGTTATTACATTATATTTTGATGATCTGTTATTTTTAGTAACTATAAGGGCATGATTTGTGAATTGAATTCTTTCCTTTTAACATAGCTTAAGATAAAATAAGTATGAGCTACTAGGCTAATATTTGGTATGGAGATTAGAAAAGAAGGAGAAAAAATAAATCTTTATTTGGGCTAAAGCAAGTATGAACTCAATGTTGAAGAGGTCAAACATAATAGCTTACAAACCACTATGTATTCCCTATTTTGACAATCATTATTAATAGAAAAATATTTGACTTCTCCTAGTGAGATGGAGTATATAAACTGAGTACCTTGTTCTAGTTTCATTGGGAGCTTAATCTATGTTATGATTTGTACTAGTCCAAACATAGCCCAAGCAATGGGAGCCTTGAGTAGATTCATAGCTAATCCTAGATAAGTATGTTGGGATTCAATGATGAGGATCTTTATATATTTTCAAGTTAATCCCAAGTGCTCCATTTATTATCATGGTAATTCTACAAGTAACTAGCGCTCAATTATTATTCATAAATCTATAGATTCAACTAGGGTTGTAGATGTTGACTGTAGGGGATCCTCTAATGAATATATTTTAATTATATTTTGTGGTACAATCTAATGAATAAATAGTAGGTTGTGGTCACCTTTCCCACTATAAAAGCTAAGTGCATGGTAGTTACTCATTATTTTATGTAAGACATTAGATTAAAAGATTGTGTTGAGATGTGGAGCCAACTTTACAAGCTATTACAATTCTATGTGATAATCAAAATGATATGTCTAGAAAAGCACCTAACTTTTCATGTGAGGATAAAACATATTAATTTGTAGTACCATTTTGTTAGTGACATGGTGGAGGATGGGAGAGTGATATTAATTTTGTATTTATTTCATTATAAGTATATGATTGGTTTTTTTTTCACATACCTCCTATCATATATTAGTGTTTGGAAGCATATTGTGCACCCTTAGTTCCATTCAAAATATAAATATCTATGTATCTTCTTCAAAAAATAAAATAAAGATGTCGTACATGAATGCCCCTCAAGTGGAAGAGAAATTACAAGTGTCATAAAATATAACTTGGTGAATATATGAAATTAAAATTTGAAAGTAATAATAGTAAAAAACATAATAAAAAAATGCATAACAGAAAAAGGTCAAAGACACAAGCAACAAGATAGAGTATCTTATATAGGAGAAGCACAACAAAAGCAACTCAAACAAAACACCAAATAAACAAATCCAAAGAGAAAATAGATAAGTGATAAAAGACATGAGAGCACAACAATCATGACTCCATAAAAAAATGACCAAGCATAGAACCAAAATACAAAAACAACTAGATTATTTATTGAAAGTATTTATTAGGACACTATGAATTGCATAATCCCAAATCTATAGGAAAAACAAACCAAAACTATGTTTTTAATATATTATAATATGAAAACTTTATTAATCTAATATAAGAACACTCTATGAATTGCATAATCCCAAATCTATAGGAAAAATAAACCAAACCTTTCTCTTTGTTTGTTGACTACTTCTTTTAGAAAATCCTTTTACATATTATTTAATAAAAAATTAATCTTAATCATATCATTCATTTATTCTAGATTTTTTTCTTTTAAATTATGAGGGTGAAAAATTCATATCTTAATTAGAACGATTTTTTAGATTAAATTGTGTATGCTTTTCAATCAGTGTCGGATCACACTGAGTGATCGAATCGCACTAAATGATCGGATAGTAGTCAATGATCCAGCATCATTGACTCGCATTCAATGATCCATCATCAAGAAGAAAATAGTGTGAAATTAAAATCCAAATAAGAAAGAATAGGTAATTTTCCATTCTTACCCTTGATTTTATGCTACTTTACATGAGTATCTTTTGACTTGCCCTAGAACACATATTTTGATTGATTTGACACAGCTTTTGTCCCTATGGACCGTCATATAATTTTCCATGTCCAACTCCAAAATACAGGAATGGCAGTCTTTAACGAGTTTTCTGAAACAAAAGTAGCGAACAGAGAAGAAAGAATAATCGTATTGACAGACATGGCGGTCGGCCTGGTCCGACAGATTCTCACGAGAAAGCCTGTTCAGCACAGACCGGACGTCCGACTAATTCTCGGAGGGATTCGAAAGGGATATGGAATATTTACCTTATGATGTCATCAGCATAATCCTCTGATACGGCATGAGGATTTGTGTACCTTAACTAATGCTAAGTAAGAGTGAAATGGCCTTTGGAGAAGAGAAGAGGTGTTCTGATATGAAACGAAAAGCAAAAAGCCGAACGAAATGATAGTCTGACGTTTCAGTGAATTCAAGAATCAAGACAGATTTTTTCAATGGATCGATCGACTTTTAAGAGCACGGAAGAACAGGTCGAAATGTATAAAACGTGTTCTATTCAGTACTGTTTCCTTGGGATCTTTATATGCAAGGTGGTACAATGCGATCTTTATATGTATCTCTTTTAGACATGCAAGGTGGTACATGCAATCTTCATTTCTATCATGCACGACGTTTGCAATTGGCCTGCTTGTCTATTTTGTCAACCTGTAAGAAGATTTTGTCCCTGCCTGTGACGCCATACATCTCTGCCAATAGTTTATAGTTTTTAGGTTGTCTTTGCAATGTTTCAAGATACAGCTGTGCTTTAATGGGTACATAGTTTTTAATATTTTAATTGTTTCTGTCACGTCTTGTATAGATGTAATCTGTACATAGTTGTGGTTAATGAGGTTATGGGATTTAATAATAATTATACATATTATTTTATAGTCCACTAATACCAGGCAATCTGTTTTTGGGTCTACAGACAGCTTACAGTATATATGGGACTCCTCATACTCCCAAATCTGAGGGAGGCACCCAACTCGTGCTCCACAATATGAGGTGTACATACCTTACCCCGTGCAGGATTTGAACTTGTGACCTCTCTTTCAAGAGTACAAGGTCTTCACCATTAGGCCAACCTCGTGATTGGAAGTCGGAAATGGAAATAGACTTTTCATGGTCGACTTATATAGACTTATCTTTTTGGGTCTTGCTAATGATTTGTAGTATATGGGACTACTTCATATTTTCTTTAGTATTTAGAGGCACCTAATTGTGCTTCAACTACTAGGTGTACATACCCTACCCTGCAGGGTTTTAACTTGTTACCTCTATTTCAAGAGTATAAGTTCTCTATCATTAATAAGTTATAATTTTAAGATTTATGACAGTTTTTATTATTTAAAATTGAATAATGTGCCTATTAGATTGAGTACATAATTTCTAGTTTTTGAATGATGAAAGTTATTGTATGACTTGAACTTAAGACTTTCATTTTATTAAAATTATAATTTACTAATCACTTCATTTCTTATGCACACAAATATTATTAAATATTTGTCATTTAGAAAATCGAAATAATTGAAAATCAAGTTTTTTTTTTTTTTGGTTAAAGAAGCTCCTTCATACCATTCATGTAGAAATTTTCTCTTAAAATAATTATTTTCTTCACCCCAAATCAATAGTCAAGTGATAAAAATTGTCAATAAAGTAACAAAAATCAATAGTCAAGTGATAAAATTGTCAATAAAGCAACTAAAAAGACAATAGTGACATAAAGTAGGTGAGGAAAAGATTTTTTTTATTGAATAACCTATATTTTTTTCATTATCAATCAATTGAAATTTGCAAATGTATACAATTGATAAGACTCTTGATGCATATATCAGCCATATAGATTTATAGTGGACCAAGCTAACTTGATTAATAAGCTCATTCTCTCAAAACTATGGTCAAAAGCATAATGTTACAAGTTGACATCATTTTATTTGTTATTTAATGAAAATGGTTGAAATACAATCCCTTCTTTTCTATTACAAATTCATTGTTGATTTTACTAAAAAAAAATTATAAATTATTTGAATTTCAAACGATTGACTTTAATTATTAGTATTCTTAAAATAATATTTTGAAGAATAATATGTACATGTAATTTAACTTCTCACTTTTCTAGAAAAAAATTTAAGTATAAGATTTCTTGAAAGTATTTTTGGAAAGATCATTACCATCAACTATGACTAAAGTTTTATTGGTAATACAAAAAAAATAGAAAATCACTTTAAACAATTAAAATTTGACATTGCATCTCTACCTTTATTTATAGTACTAATATAATAAGAATTTTATACCAATATCATTAACTTTCACATAATTTTGAGAACTCTTCTAATTTAAAAAATAATGACACCCAAAAAAATTACTATTGAAATAAAATCTAATTTGTAATTCCTACTGATTGCATCAATATACAATTAGCAAAATCACATGTAAATGTGGGAGATTCTTATAATTTAGAAAAATATATTCAAATCTCAATGATTTAATAATTAAAAAGTATATATGTATATTTAATTAAGAAAAGTGTATACAAATATTTAAAGAGCTTCAATCTTATAAATAGTATAGATTAAATATAAATTTAAAATTATAAGGAAAACGTCAAATTCAAATTTTGAGTGATTTTGGTAGAATAAATACACCTAAATTTTGGGTGAAAATGAAATATCTTATTAAGTTAAAGAAGGTCAACTATTACTAATAGAATTTTAAGTTTAATTAAAAATATTATTTTCTATAAAAATACTTGTGTAAAGATAATAATGATCTTCACATACACTTTGTTAGATCAAGAACAAGATGAAGTTTAAGATATTCTAATATGTCAAAATACATGTTACAAATATTTAAGCCTTCCATACTAACATATATAATTATAATATTTCTAAAATTTGATATAAGATAACATTCACAAAATTTAGAATCCTTAACAATTTAATTGTAAATTTTTTTATCATAATATAACTTTACAGTATATGTAGTAATCTAAATCTTTTATTTATTTTTCTAAAAATATAACTTTTGGTTGTATTCTAGTTGAAATCAAGGCATCAATAAGGGAGTTTCTTTCCACCATGTTACTAGTATATGTTTTAATATTCCATAAAAAAATAAATTGGCCCATAATACTATCTATTATTGTTATTTTTGACCATCTCATTCACCATCATTGAATTCTCCATGCAAGAGTGTTTCCAACTATTTTTTAATGGGGAAATTTTCATGTACTTTGTAAAACTGCAAATGGTTTTCAATTTGAATGCTTTCATTTTATGGAAGTTTATTTTTCTTAGAGACTTTTCTATTCAACTATCAATTTAAAAAAAATCAAGGGATCATAATTCGCATGTACAAACTCCTTTTCGGGTCCCTATTTTTTGGAAGTGCATATACTTCACATTAGATCCTTGGTATTTTTGAATTTTATAGTAGAAATGTATCTTTAACATTTAGTCTTTTGTAGAAATTTTATGAATCTAATGCAAGAGTATCTAGGTTCATGGGAAACCCTATATCACAAAAAATAGTATTTGTTTATGTTTTCAATTTTTTTAGTTTAGTTTTGTGTGTTTTTTATTTGGTGTTCATGTCATTTTTTTTATAAATATGGAGAACCTAGTCATAAGGCATTTGAGTGGGCAAAGGTGTAAAATAGTTAGAGACTGATTGAGGCAAGGAATCATGTTGCATAAAATAATGAGTAAAGTGTAGTTTCACCTAAATGCCATTAGAGATGGATCAAGGAGAGCCACTCATGATTAAAATATTATTATTAAAATGCAATAAAGAAGAGAATGAATCGATACAAAAAGGAATTTATTCATGAGCACTTATAAATATAGAGGAGAATGGTACAAGGTCAAATTATGGATAGTGGAAGTATAAACAACTTGATATCCCAAGAGATGGTGGAGAAGATAAAAAACTAAACACCCAAACTATGCAAGGTTTAATGGATATAGAAAAGACATAAAATTTTGTCATTTGAACAATATTAAACTATGAATTATACATCATTAAAAAGATGCAAAAGAATTTACTTTGAGTCCATTAAAGGACAAAGGGGAAGAAGTGGACAATAGTTTAAAAGTATGTTTGATTTCTAGAAAAAATGAATAAAGGAAATGAAGAAGGAGAAATTTTAAATTTTTATTTCATTTCTAAACCCATGGAGATTATGAAAATAATTTAAATTAAAGAACTTCCACTAGAAGTAAAGGAATTAATGGAGGAGTGTTTTGAACCCGTAGTTTGGTGAAACATGTAGTAATGTATAGGAGTGTTTTCATGTGGTAAGTTAATATATCTATTATATAGATAAATATCTATTATTATATTTTCTAGGTTGGAAATGGTTGCTAGTATTTATATCCATGGTGTGACTACATTTATCTTGAAGGTGAAGGAACACATCCACAAATATATTATTTTGTTCCTTTGGTAGGTTTGGTTTGAATAATTGATAATCCTAGCATGAATTAGTGGCATGTCTCCTTCTCTTTATGAAATGATCAATATATTATAAGGTTATAGTCTTAGTATTTCTAATAAGGGTCATACCATTTTTTGTTGTAGGGTCTATTATTTCTTTTACAATATTATTTATAGTTATTTCATAGAGGATAATCAATAATGTTGATGTTTTGGTTTCTTAGAGATGTGTAATTGTTGTCACCACCACAACTATTATATTTGTTATTTTATTGTTCTTGGGTGGTGGGATGTTTGTTACTCTATTGAGAGTTGTATTTTTATTGATGTTCTTTAACATTTTAGGTATAGAGAGATTATTTTTGTTATCTTGTATCACTAACTTTCTATTAGCATCATATTTTTATTTTATTTTCAATAGCATCTTGGTCTATCCTTAAAGTAATTTCAAGAGAATTTTCATAAGATCTACAAAGGATTTTTTAAACCTATTCATGTATATTATTGAGGGAATATAAGAAGAGTAATTCATTGTGATCAATGTTTGGTGCAATAGTTGAATAATAGAGGATTTACCTCCATTATGTGATAAAGTGTGCCACTAACTTGTTAGTATCTTGTTTGATGGTTAATAATTATTCAAATTACTATTTTAAATATTTTTAATATCAATGGTAGAAATAAACTAGCTAATAATTTGTTGAAAGGAACGTATTGATACCTCTTGAAGAAGATAGTGCCAATTTAGATCAATACCTTCCATAGTTAAAAAATATATATATATGCTACCACCCTATTCCAAGGAAGGAGTTCCTACACCATTGTAGTGTAAGATTTAACACATATGAATTGGGATCTTCACCTCTTAAATTTTAGAATTTTAAGGAGAGGCATGAAAATATGAGATTATGAATTTTGAGATCAAAAGGATCTTTAAGGTATTTGAGGCAAGTCCCTAAAAACGGGTAGTTCATGGGGAATTTATACCTCTAAACATAAATCCTATAGGGGAATATTATTGTACTAGTTGCATTTGAAGAGGAAAACTAGGTTGGTATCCTAAAAGAGTTGGGTATGCAGGAATCATTAAGTTCACATTTTGAAATCTAGGTAGTATTGTTTAAGTTTATTTTTGTATGATATGTGTCCTGCCTATTTGATTCAAGCTTGTCATGTTGCATGATGATTGCAAGTGAGGCATGAAAGCCTCATTACTTGTGTTGTAGGCATAAAATTTGGCATGGGGAGGTGATTGAGTTCCCCTATAATTTTCTTACATAGTATCAATAGTGAAAGGGTTGGAGTGAGGTAGGTGCCTAGGAGACCTTGTTCTATTGTTTATTTAAATAGATTTTTTTGTTGGTTGTTTCATACTCCCAACTTCAAGAGTCTTCATCTATTGAACTAAGGTGGCTATAAGTGCTTGAGGAGAAGATTCTCCTAAGTTTTACACCTCTTTATTGAGAATAAATTCTTGGTTTATGTGTGGGGGTTGAGTAGATCCTTATTGTTTATTTATTTTGAGGAAGATCTTAGGTACACCTTATTATGTTATAGTTTATTCATCTTGTGTCTCTATATTTTTTATGAGATGTACATGTTGGTGGATTTATATTCAAATAAATTTACCCTTTATATTTTTATTTGATTTAGGTTTGATTGAAGCATAGTATCTTGATTCAAAATTAAGTTGTTGGAAGTGATATATTTGTGTGTTTGTCATCATCCTCGATCTAAATCAATGTCTTTGTAATCATACCCATTTGAAATAGGTTCAAAGGGAGTAACTAAGATGTATTGATCAAATTTTGGAGGGATGGCTTTAAAAGGTATTTGTGTCATTGTTGCAATTTTGGTCTCAACATATTCGAAGGTACCCAAGGTACTATAAATTAAATGGGATAACAAGAGGGGAATGTGAAAATATAGAAATGAGTAAAGGTAGTCTATAAGTATTTGATCTTAAGGTTAATTTCATAAAAATATATGATATCATAAATCTACTTCACCCTAAAATTATGAAATGGATTCAAAGAATCACATTTCTATGTACCCTTACTTAATAGATAAGACCTAATCTACTCATGCGCTTATGAAAAAGTCAATCAAGTGATGAAAATTTGAATTGACTACCCTCTTCTTGAATTTGGGGGGTTTAGGAAGTAACAATGTTATCATTTCAATATGAATCACACCTCTAACCTCATTCACCCAATGAGGAAGGAGGACCATACAATATATTATTGGGTTATTTTGTGTGGTTGGATGTTGAACTATTGGTATATTTGCATATTATCTTTGGGCTCATTGTAGTGATATTACTTCAAGATGAGCATTGATAAGTTCAATGAGCTTTGTCCAAAATGTGGTTTCTCTTATGCAAGGCTCTCTCCTTAAACATTATTGTTCATTTATGGAATGTGCCTAAGAAGGGGCATATTTTCTTGTATCTCACCCAAAACCAACTCAATATAATTTTCTTTAATCATTGGACACATGTGGCATGAAAATTAAAGTTAGGGATAGGAAAGATAAACAAATGTGATTCTAAGTGATTTTGTTTTCTTTGTTTATATAGTTTTTTTTAATTTGAGTTGAACATTTTGTTTTTCCTTATTTGACATTTTTTTTTCTATTGATGGATTCTTTATGGGATCAAGGACTTTCTTTTTCTTTTTAATTTATTTATTAGTGCTTTCATATGAATACAAAACTAAATGCATGCAAAAAAGAAAGCTAATCTAACCGTTCTTTTACTTTTCCAAAATGAAGTGTTTACTAATTAACTATAAGACTTTTGTATGCAAGATACAGTATTCTTTTTGTGATTTTTTAATTTTGAGGTTCAATTAAAAGTTAAAAAAAAAATCTACTAAAATGAGAACAATCTAGATCTAACACTACCTAAAAGAAACAAATAAACTTAAACTAAACTAAGAAGCAATAACAAACTCTTATAATCTTTAGGAAAAATGAGTGATCTAATTGCTAAGAGATGAAATTGCTTTAAAACAAAAGACCCTAGAAGATGAATTAGTTTTCTTACAATTTTCATGATTAATGTCCTTAAAGGATGCAATCTAAAATATCTTCTTATCTTCCAAATTTTGGCTACCTTGCATGATAGAAAACAAATATCCTTAATGGGAATTAGTGAAGAAGATAACACTAGCTTCCTAAAGATGAGGATTTGGGAGTGAACTTTGTACATGATCTTGCAATCTCCTAAAGTGATCCAATACTTGGGGAAGAGATATAGAGCTTTTTGTGAAGAATTGCAAAGGCAACCTATCAATTTTTTATTTTATGGAGAGAAAGGCTTCTTCAAGTTTTCTTAAAACTTGTGTATGCAATTTTTTTTTCTTAAATTCTCTCCCTTAAAAATGAGAGGATTTATATTGGAAAGAAAAAGAAAAAAAATCGTACCAAAAAGGAAATTAAACCCAAGTTTAAAGCAAGAAATAAAGAAAAATAAAATAGAATCTCTCTCTTGAAAAAATTGAGTTGTGAAAAAGAAAATAGAGAAAAACAAGTAAATATGAATGACTTAAATCTATACCAAAAAATGACAAAGTCACCTATGTCGAGCTATGGATCACCCCTCTTACCAATGTGGTCATTAAGAGACCCCAAGCACCCCTTCAAGTCAAGGCCAAATTCAATGTTTCCACATGGCAAAAAGGATAAGGAATCTAAGAGGGGGAAAAAATAGGATGAGGGACAACAAATACAAGAAAATAGGATGCTAAGAAGGTTTTCATCAAGAAAGAAAATTTTGTAAGGAGAAATAAGCATGCCACATGAACCATGCACTTGATTGCCAAATCATCATTAAATATTTATCTTGAATAGTCCAAATTTGAGCACTTACAATACCACACAATCATATGAGGTTGGAAATAATTTATTAGAAGTTATAGTCCAAACTTTTTTGATGAATAGGCGTCATAATCTATTAATTAAAGATAAATATTACACATATTCAGAGAAAAAAATTTGGGTGGTAAGAAAGCTCACCGCAAGAGTCACAACTTTATTTGTAGTCCAAACTTTATTGACATAGAGAGAATTAGATCATACAAGCAGTTTATGGTAAAGAAATTGAAGGAATAAACAATCGAAAAGAATCAAAAGAAGAAAAGAGAGAAGATTGCAAAGCAAGAAGCAAAAGAAGGAAAGATCCAAAACATGAACAATCGTATTGACAGATATGGCGGTCGGTCTGGTCCGAGAAATTCTGAATAGAAAAGCAATCCAGCGCAGACCGCACGTCAAACTGATTCTCACGAGTCACGAGGATTCGAATGGGATATGGAATGTTCACCCAGTGATGTCATCATTAGAATCCTATAATACGAGATGTGGATATATGTACCGCAGCTAATGCTAAAGATAAGAATGAAATGGCCTTTGGAGAAGAGAAGGAGTGTTTTTATATGAAATGCAACGCAAAAAACTGGCGGGTCATGATAGTCTGACGTTTCAGTGAATTCATGAGTCGAGACTCACAGTTGTTTTCAATGGATCGGTCGACTTTTACGAGCACGGAAGGGCAAGTAGGTATAAATGACGTGAAAGATTGTTGTTTTAGTCAATACAGATTTTGAAGGTGGTACATGCAATCTTTGTACGTATCTCTTTCAGACATGCAAGCTGGTGCATGCAATCTTGACTATCTATGGAAGTATCTATCATGCACCTTCACCATTCACCGGCTTCTGTATTTTGTCGACCTGTAACAAGATTTTGTCCCTGCCTGTGCCGGCATACATCCCTGCTTAACAGGCACATAATCTCTGATTTTTAGGTTGTCTTTGCTATGCTTCGAGATACAGCTGTGCTTGGTACATTATTTTTAGTATTTATATTGTTTTTGTCAAGCCTTGGATACATTTAATCTGTACATAGCTTTCAATTTTGAAGTTATTTTTATATGGTTGTAGTTACTTAATTTATTTTTGAATATTTAGATTTTTTTAACTTATTTTTATCAGAATTCACAGTCTATGATCAATTTGTCAATTCATCCAACTCATCTTTTTTTTAGTCAATTCATTTGGATGACAGATCATGGAGTATGATACAAAATGTTGATGAAAAATTGTTTGCATGGTTAAATCTTTTCAATTTTAAAGTTATTTTTATATGGTTGTAGTTACTTGACTTAATTTTTTCAATATTTAGATTGGTTTTTAGTTTTTAAGGTATTTTACCAGAATTCACAATCTATGATCAATTTGTCAATTCATCCAACTCGTCTCTTTTCTAGTCAATTCATTTCAATGACGGATCATCGAATATGATCTGAAATGTTGATCAAAAAGTTGTTTACATGATCATATCCAAAAACTATGAGTTATATAATTTTCAATGTGTAAATTGTTTTTATTATGATTTGATTGTATAGTTTTTAACTTTTAAGTTGTCTTTGTCGTGTCTTATAACTATTATACAAAGTCTCTTTTTTATGTTGTTCTTGTCATGGTTTGATATATAACTATGCTTAATTAGTATGTAATTTCTAATTTTTTAAATTGATATTATCAAATCCTAGTATACAAATATGCTTAATTAGTATGTAATTTCCAATTTTTTAAATTGTTATTATCAAATCCTAATATACAACTATGCTTTATTAGTACGTAATTTCCAATTTTCTCCTCGCATACAACTATGCTTAATTACTATATAATTTTCAACTTATGTCATTTATGTCATTTCCCAACATATAACTATACTTAAATGATACATAGTTTCTAACTTTTGAGCTTTTCTTGATAAGATTTGTACAAGTTCCATTAACCACCACACATTTTAGATTATGTGCCTTTTAAAAGTGTAATAAAAATTTACCACTTTTATAAATGCATGAGGTAACATGGAGGATTGGCAAGCTACAATTTTAGGAGTTATAGGAAATACTTTTACCAAGAAATTATGCGTCTATCAAGTTATGTGTTGAATGCACAAGACAACTAAGGGGGGGTGAATTAGTTGTACCTTAAAACTTCAAAACCCTCATACACATTCAGATCCACATTCATTCATTAAACCATTAAATTTTTTTATGATGATTTAGTATGAAAACCAAATAACATAAACTAAAACAACTTAACACCATACACAAGAGAACACCAAATTTACGTGGAAAACCCAAAAGGGAAAAACCATGGTTCAAGGATTAGCTCACAATATAAGTAATATCAACACCGAATATAAAGGCTCACTACCGAAGGGCTCACTACCATAATAGAAAAGAAGATAGAGAAGAAATGTTACACAGAGAAAATCATCTCAATGCAATAGAGAATCCACCACAATGTCACCAACACATTCGTAGTCTAATTGAAGAATTGTAGACACCTTCTGCTCACTACATCCAACAGTCTAACACATGAAAGCTCGCATTGCATTTCTCAATTTCGCACTCTAACACTTTGCACTTCACATAATTTGCATCTCTTGCATCTATCTTATCATTCCTCACAACTCAACTCTTATTTATACCATCCTCAACCTTGAAACCCTTCGCCAAGGTCGTTTATGCACATCAACCATGCAAATTCAAATTAGGTCGGCGCCTAAACACTTTAGTGGCAGATAGAAGTGAAAGTAAACTACATCACACTTTATTTGGGACCCAAATCGATAACAATAGGCATTCACTACAATTAGTGTAAACACTAGGTCGGCCATTACCCATGTAAACACCATTAGACTTTTAACTACATGCTTCCTTAAGTCCAAGGATGACTTGCAAACCACACACCATGCTTGAATATGATCTAGAATATTCATCAAACACTCTAAAATCCAACAACCTCCTTCGCAACAACTTCCACCTGAAGAATGTAGACACCCAGTACACTCAAACAATTTTGTCATACACTGTTACATAAGAAACTGACTTCTGAAGTACCAAACCTTGAACCATATTGATTGAACAAATATATCAATACAATCAACACATCCTCATATTTGCAAGACCTGAAACCACTGTGTAGAGAAATGTAGAGCAAAGATATTTCTCTCAGACACCTCTACAATACCAGCTCACACATTAGTGAACACAACTTCTATACAACAATATAGCACACCAAATTATGCATATAACACCTTTGAACATCTCTCACTAACATATCTAAAATGCACAGACAAATCTTCAACTTAGAAGAAATGTATAGCAACCCAAGAACACACCTCTACAACCCAGAACATCACTGCAACACACTATTTCCCCTTTTTATCAAATTTTCTCAAAAGCACTTGGAAACCAAGCACCAAAGACACATCCTCATCATCTTCAGCACTTCCTCATCACCACCAAGCCAACTACAACGTAGTAACTCAACCACATATCCATAGACAAAAGCTTATCAAAGCAACACTAGAGGTTGACACCAATAGCTTTACTAATAACAACATAATGCAACTAATCAAAGCATGGATAATATAAAATACTCTCACTCTTGCAACAATCTCATCCAACAATAGACATTAATGACAACACATGCTTTTTGACATCAATGACAACACTAACTACTCATACTTGCAACAATCTCCCCCTTTGTCATTAATGGCAACACATGATGTGGAAAACCATCAAAGACACAATAGAAACAGCCCTACTCCATACTTATTTCCTTTTCTCTTTTCTCCCCATTTGATAACATACTCATTATACTCTCTCTCCCTTAACTTTTTTCTTTTTCACATGACTCTCTCTCCCCCTGATACTTGTTCTTTTTCACATGAATTTCTCTCCCCCTTTGACATCAATGGCAAAGGGACAAAATATTTGCATTGTTTATTCTCTCCCTTTGACATCAATCAACCTATTGAAAACATATTTCCTTAACTACTTTGTATACTCCCCCTTAGGAGCACACACCTAACTGCACCAAATCAACAACCACTATACAATGACAACACACACTCTTCTAATTGCAACAACCAGCAATGCTACTACCTACTCCCCTTGAGAGGTAGCCACCAACATCAGTCTAGAACAAAAAATGAGTCTTGAGATCCACTAGATGGATGCATCTAGTTCAAGAAAGGAGGGGCAATGACCCCCAACTTCTCTCAGAGATACACAAAAGTATCCTTAGGAAGAGCCTTAGTGAATATATCAGCAATTTGATGCTTTGTAGGCACATATTCAAGCTTTACTTCATTCTCCACAACCTTCTCTCTCAAAAAGTGATATATGATTAAAATATGTTTTTTCCTTGAATGTATTATCGAATTCTTTGAAATATTGATTCCACTTGTATTGTCACAGAAGATAAAAATTGGTTCATCATAAACCACTCTAATATCCTTCAATGTCCGCCTCATCCATAGCACCTATGTGCAGCAAGATGTTGTTGCAATGTACTCAACCTCTACAATAGATAAAGAAATTGAATCTTGTTTCTTGTTTATCCATGATACCAATCTACATCCAAGAAAGAATGCACCATCACTTGTACTTTTTCTATCATCAACACAACTAGCCCAATCTGCATCTATGTGAGCACTCAAAGTAAAATTAGGAACCTTTGGATACACAAGCCATGATCCAAAGTTCCCTTTAAATATTTGAATATCCTCTTCACTATTGCAACATGTGACTCTCTAGGGTTTTCTTGAAATCTAGCCACAATATGAATTGGATGCATGATATCCAGTCTAGTAGGAATTAGATATAGAAGTCCACCAATCATTGATTTGTACTTGCTCTGATCAATCTTAGGAGATTCATCATTCTTACTCAGTTTACAACCAATAACCATAGGAGTACATACCAGTTTGGAGTCTTTCATTCCAAACTTCTTCAACATTTCTTTGACATACTTTGATTGTGAGATGAATATACCTTTGTTATTTTGATTGATTTATAGGCCAAGGAAGAAAAAAATTTCCGCAAACATAGACATCTCAAACTCTTTTTGCATCTCTTATGCAAACTTCTTACACATCTCTTCATTACCTCCAAAAATTATGTCATCAACATACACAACCGCAATCAATATTTGATCTTATTCAACTTTAAAGTAAATATTACTATTTGTGATACCTTTATTGAGTCCTTGTTGTATCAAATACTTATCCAACCTTACATACCAAGCTTTGGGAGCTTGATTCAATCCATATAATTCCTTCTTCAATCTACAAACCATATCTGGTTTGTCTGATAACTGAAATCCTTCTAGTTGTTCCATAAATACTTCTTCCAATTCTTCATTCAAGAAAGCAGACTTCACATCCATTTCATAAACTTTAAATTCCTTATGTGCTACAAAAGCCAAAAACATCCTGATAGCCTCCATTCTTGCCACCGGAGCAAATTTCTCCTCAAGATCTGTTCCTTCAAGTTGTGAGTAGCCATTACACACAAGCCTTGCCTTGTTTCTTACCACTTCTATAGTCTCATTCAGTTTTTTTTGAACACCCACTTAGTTCCAATTATGTTTTTGTTTGTAGGTCTTGGGAAAAGTTCCCAAGTCTAATTTTTCTCAATTTGTAGTAGTTATTCTTCCATAGCCTTTATCCAATATTCATCTTTGTATGCCTAAATGATTGTTTTAGGTTCAACTTCAAAAATTAAACATAGATTTACCACTTCTTCAATAGCTTTCCTTCTTTTTAGTACACCTTTTCTTTTTTCTCCAATGATTTGTTCTTTAGAATGATTCCTCTGCACATACCTAGGGGTTCTAGGGGTCTTTTTTGGAGCTTCTTCCTCTTCAATCTGTACTTCCCTTTCATTAGCCTTTTATTTTCCTTTGCAAATGGGCTCATCTAATTCATATCCATCTATCACCACTGAGTTCTAAAAATCTTCATTAGCCTTGACACTTGCACTCTCAACAATATTTCTTGGTCTTTTGTTGTAGCACCAGTAGGCTTTGCTTTTGGTAGAGTAACCAAGGAAGATACCTTCATCAGACCTTGCATCAAACTTTCCCAAGTCTTGTTCATCTCTTTTGATATAACATTTTCTTCCAAACACTTTGAAGTATTTGACAGTAGGGATCCTTCCACAACTCATAGGGAGTCTTTATGTTGTTTCCTTTTGCTTGAACTTTGTTAAGTATATAAATAGCAGTGTGAATTGTTTCTATCTAGTAGACTTTCGATAGATTTGATTCTTTCATCATATTCCTTGTAGTTTCTTGAATAGTCTTGTTTTCCCTTTCAACCAGTCTATTTTGTTAAGGAGTCCTAGGGGCAGACAGGTGCCTCTTTATGCCATGATTCTCACAAAACATGTTAAATTCATTGGAGGTGAACTCTTCACCTCTGTAAAATCTCAAACATTTTATTTTCATGTCCATTTCATTTTCAACCATAACTTTAAATGCTTTGAACCTATCTAGGGCTTCAATTTTTTCTTTAAAAAAAGTAACCCATGTCATTCTAAAATAATCATCATTCAAAAGCATGAAATACCTGTCACCTTGAAGAATTCTTACTCTTGTAAAACCACAAAGATCTGTATGCACCACCTCAAATAATCTAGTAGAAGATTATTCTTTTCCTTTGAAACTTCTTGTTTGCTTTCCAATTTGACAATCCTTGTAAATAGCATTGATAGGATTTGCAATATTTGGTAGATCTCTCACTGCTTGAACTGGACTGATTCTTACTAGATTATCAAAATTAATGTGACACATCCTCTTGTGCCATAGCCAAATTTCATTAATCTGAGTCATGAAGCAATGACCATAATAGGACTTTGAATTTTTTTGCTAGTTCTAGGGTTACATTTAAAAAAAATTGGTCATCCATGGGTTTTCAAAGTGTTAGGGATTGTCTTCCAGTCACTAGGATTCAATCTTATGGTTATAACCCTCCTTTGTGCAAAATCCCTAATATTGTTATAATTTGCCATTGACCTAGGTTCACTTTTCCCTAGTCACATAGTCATTAACATCATTAGTAAGTGGCCCCTTTTATTCATAGCAAATTTCCATCGTAAGTGTTTTCAAATATTTTTCCTAATGTCCTAAGTCTATGCGGGGAAATATTTCTAATGTTTTATCTATACTATTGGTAGGTGTTGAAATATTTCATTTATAATCCTGTCTTACTTTTCTTGACCTAGGGAGTCCCCTTTTAAGTTATGACTTGAATCATGTGCAATTAGAAGTGCTTAAAGAAGCGGCCTAGCCCCACAAATTAAATCTTAGTCGTTGCTTGCTAGCCAGTGCTATTAGAATAATCTCACAAGATATCATGAAGGATAGTAGGCATGTGCCACGTGTCCCATCTCTTTGTTGGGCCTCAACACCGACTAAAGCGGTAGTGATGGTGGGCCCAAGATCAAAGGGCTCATATTGCTTCTAACGATTGAATCCTAGTTGTTCCCCACTAGCCCGCAGGGAATCTTATAAAGATGCTAATACTATGAGGGATAGTGGGTGGCTCCCACATTGCTTCATCTGAAGCATTCACAAGACTATTAATGAAGTGAAATATTTCAAAATGACTTTAGGAACATTAAATTCCATGCAACTAAAGGGACATATAGCTCACATGGTCAAAAGGAGCTTGAGATGTTTTAATCTCACTCATTCATTAGATAAGGATGTTAAGCACATGGGCGTAAGCTTGGGGGTTAAGTGGTGCACAGGTTGAAATTTATGAGTTTAATTCGGACTAATGCCCATGACCACTAATCAATGTCCTAGCAAACCCATGTGGGGTAGCAGGCTGGTGACACGTAGGCATTCTCAAGGCTGTAAAGTGTGGTGGAGCCCATAGTGACAGCAAGGAAAGGATTCCACATGGAATTTCTTAATTTTTCAAATGTTGAGGTCAATGTAAGTCAAAATTTAAAACTTTTACAACTCCATCTAAGCCATCCATTGATCCAACTCACTAGAAGATCAATGGTTGTAATTCAAAATTACAAACAAAGTTGATGAAGCCATTCTAGTTCATGTGAGTGAACAATAATGGTAGATGTGATGTTCAGCTAACAAAGTAAGGTGATTTCTCACCATAAAAGCAAGAGGGAAAGCATAAATTGATTCACCAAAGTGTTTTAAGGAATTTGGAGATTTACAGCAGTGTTTCTTGAGTCCTTCGCATCTGAAATTAGGATTTTCAAGCTTCAATCACCTATAAGTAAATATTGCTCCTTCTTATGTTGAATTTCCATCAAATTTGCATACAAGTGCTAGTTTTTTGTGTCAAATTGCAACCTAGGGCATATTTTAAGGTTTGAATTTTATAGATTGCATTTCAATTGCTTTGAATTTTCTTTTTTTTCCTATGTCAAGTCTAAACCCTAGTGGCACTTAATAAAACCCTAGCCTGGATGTCATTGTGCATTGCAATGGAACCCCCTAAAGCCCAACCCCCTAGTTTTGAATCCAAGAAATGACCCCTTTTCCAAGATATATTGGACAAGTTTAAACCCTCCACCAATAACAAGTATGATGGCCAAGCTATGTTCCAAGGTGTAAGGAAATCTAGGGAGCGTATCTAGTGAAAACTCCATACAGTAGTGCCTTTGGTAACTTTCATTTCAATTAGGTTACCTCAAAGACACGTTCAACTATGTCCTAAAGCAGAAATAGACACAGTTATTTCCCACATTGATCCTTCTGAGAAAAACATATGTGAATTCAACAGCAATCAACAACACAAATGAAAGATAAAACAAAAAACTAGAACACAAATATTTATGTGGGGAAAATTCTTTTGAATAAAAAACCCCACACTCCAAAGATTGACCCATTGTATTATTCGGCAACAAATCTATTACAATACAATTTCAGGCCTTTTCAGAGATTACATCTTGTTCATCTAGATACAACTGGTAGCAAACACCACTAGAGAGATTAGGAGAGATTATAGCATAACACTGCCTTTCTCTTCCTCTGCTTCAACCTCATGGCTTCAGCCTTTCGGCCAGCCACTCGGTCCTCACTCTATCGTTCTCTCTCTCGCTCTCGAATTTTTAGCTCCTTGGCTTATCAGCCCATCAGCATCATTCACTACAGAACGTCCAATGCATTCATGTACATTCATTCTTATACGGCTCTGTGAATCGATTCAAGATCATAATTGTCAAAACAGCAACCTCCAGCTCAGCATCCTTATCAAAATGTAGATGTTTCCATTTCCTCGTGTAGATTTTTCCCTTCCACATAGAAACGGTCGCAATGGTTCACATCATGTTCTCAGATTGGTCCACATCATACCACAACAGACAGTCTTCACTCAGTCAATAGTGATCAACTTGTGTTGCATGTCGGTGAGACACTAGAAGTGTCTCCCCGATGCCACAAGACCTGATTACACATTATCGCCAAGCGTCCTCTCCATCGACAAGAGGTTCCACTGAGCTTACAAGTTACATCGACCTCAACAAGCACATCGGTGAGATTATCGCTATCACTAGGAGTTCACATCGAGTCTTCAAGTCATACTGAAACCCAAATAGTCGCCAAGAGTCATACTGATATCAGGTTTCCCATCGGCAAGACAATCACTCTTCGCCAAGAGATAATACCAATGCCTCCATGTTACTTCAAAGTCTCCTATTGGCCAGACATTCCATCTTTGCTAAGACACCAAGCTCAGGAGTCATACCGAACACATTCAAGAGTCGGCGAGACTTATCATCTTCACCAAGACATCACACCAAGCACTTCATGTTATACCGAACACTGAGCAGTCACCAAGAGTCATACCAACATCAGGTTTCCCATCGGCAAGACAATCACTCTTTGCCAAGACATCATACCGATGCCTTCAAGTTACACCGCAGTGCTCGACAGTCGGCAAGACATTCATCTTTCGCCAAGACATCACACCGAGCGAACATGTCATACTGAAGCATCGAAGAGTCGGCAAGACTTATCGTCTTCGCCAAGACCTTATACCGAGGTCTGAAGTCACCCTGAGCGTTGCATTCAATAGTCGGCAAGACTTATGTCTTTCGCCGAGACCACATACCGAGCACTCATGTCTTGCCGAGTCGGCAAGACATGAGACTTCACCAAGACCTTTCACCAAGCGCTGAGAGCTACACCAATGACTTCAGTTGCATCCCCATCGGTAAGACCAACACTTGTCACCAAGACTTCACGCTGAAGTCTCCAGGTTACCTCCAGCCTATCTTTCACCAGGAGTCATACTGAACGCATCCCACACCGTCGGTGAGACAAATGCCCATCGCCAAGACTTCATGGCGAAGCCTTCAAGTCATACCGATGACTCCATTCGCCAAGACATCTCCCGGTCACCAAGACTTCATGCCAATAGGAGCAAGTCATGTCGATTTCCACATCAGCTAGACAGACTAAAGGTCATGCCGATATCGGCAAGACTTCCTATCGTCGCCGAGACATCATTCTGACACATATGAGTTACCTCGATGATCTAGTCACCATGAGTCTCCCCGACATCCGCTAGATGAAACCATTGGCCAAAGGTCTCCACTCGGCAGAAGGTTACAGCGAAGGCCAAAAGTCACAGTGACACCATCAGTCAGCAAGACAGAAGCAAAGTCTCAGCAACATGAGCAAAACATAAGGTTACTAAACTACCAGTCGGCCAGACAACATGAATGTCATAGTGACCATGCTTTCTCACAGGTTTCAACCTGTGAGATTGAAGCACATTTTCCAACACAAGGTCCTAGGTCAAAGGATGGAATTGTCGATTGACAACATTCCCTTAGAGATTTAATACTACCAGTCACTGGATGGACCCTTTTCAAGCTCATTGGTTTGGGAAGAGGTTTCTAAGCATTCCCATGTGCAATGGATGTAGGTTGAACTTCAATAAATTGGCTATTTTGAATTTGTACCTAGATGTTGTGTAGTACCCCTCCATTTTGCTTATGTTTTATGTTAGCATGTTTTCACTTTGATAGACCTTGATACTTTGTTTTATTGTATTGATCGCTGACATTAGAGCGATGGTGGTTTTATTTTGTGATGTGACGATACATTATATGGTGGTAATTATTTCTAACATGCTTTATGTTAGCATAGATGTTTACTTCAGATGTTACTTCTATATATATGCTTATGGTAGATTAATTGTTATTTTTCTTGTTAGTTTGTTGTGATATTGTATTGGTGAGGAGAACGGAGTTGCATCACTCGCTTGCGAGTGCCCTGTGATTTTCGTAATTTTCTCCTCACAGTGTGTTTGAATCATGGATTATATATATATGTTATATGTTTGATTACAGGATTGCAGGTACATGACACCGACTCCACCTGGTTTCACAAGTCTGAGCATGTCCAGACTCAATGGTAATGTTGATTGGGAGGTAGTAACCAGGTTTTTCCTAGTCTAGCCTTAAACCCAGTCACAGTATGTCGTTAGTTTAGGTCTAGTATTTTTAGTTGTTTCGTTTGTGTCTGTCTTGATTATTTGTTGTATAAGGTTTATTTTGTGAATTTAGTGTTAGATTAATGTTCTTTTAATTTAATGCTTATTTAAATTAATTTTAAATAAAGTAAATAAAAGCTTCATATTCTATTTAATTAATTAAATTAGTTTATTGGTGAAATAATTTACTCATTGAGATTAAAATTATTTTATTAAATAAATTAATTAATTAAAGTTACTTTTATTGCGAGAATAGATTAAATATAAATTAAATGCTTTTGTGGGAAATGGAATTTTAAATATGTATAAAAATAAAGAAAATGAATTTGATTTTTGAATTCTTTAATTCTGTTAAATGGAATAAATTCTTGATTTAATGGTGGGAAGAAAATATCCGTGAGTGGTTAGTAGATATTTTCTTGAAATTGCCATGTGTGTTAGTTGAATTTATTGCAAATTTCTTGTTGAGGATTTTCTCAGAGAAAATATTACCAGATTTGGGGAAAACAAGAAAACACTTCACGGGAAATGAGAAAGAACAGAGAACTATTGGAAAATATTGTGATTTTATTGGGTTTTGATTTAAAATTACTGGAAGAAGTTCTCGGGTACATATTTGTTCAGTATTTGCATTCTTCTGGAAAGAGGTGATTTGAAAGGGCTTTGGAAGATTGCATGCAACAGGCAAAAATTTTCTTCAACAGTCAATTTTCAAGCTACAAGTTCTTTACTGTTTATTTAATTAGTTTTGTGATTTGAAAAGATTGCCAGTATGAAGATTTGAATTTGTAGAAGTTTTGTTAATTTGTGAAATTAAAAGATTGCCTGAGGAAATTATTGTGTTTGAAGCTTTTGTTCTTCTCGGTAGATTTTTGTTGATAATATTCTGTAGAAAATTTGTTACCTCTCTATGCATTTTACGAAACAAGATTTTATAGTGAAATCAGAGGGCAACACAGAAGATTTTGTTAAACAATAGAAAATTCAAAAGAAACCTCTATGTCAACTTTTCTACATATTATTATTGAAAAGATTTGGAGATCTGGGATGAAAATAAAACCCTCTGCTATGAAAATTATTTATTTCTGATAGAATTGTTAATTTGGTAGTTTTATCAATTTCCTGTAGAAATCTCTCTCTCGGAATATTTGATTGATTATAATATTTGTTTATTGATTAAATTGTATATATGTGTGTGTGTGTGTGTATAAATGTTATATATACATATACATATACAAATATACATTTAACATTTAAAAGAGGAAACTCGTCAAATTTCCGTACATGAATTAAAATCGCAGGGTTTTGGATTTCAAAGAAATATTAAAAAAAAAAAAATTGGATTAAATCCGCATGGCGGATTACAGAGAATCATATATTAATTTCTATTTGGTTTTATGAATAAAATAAATAATAAATTTGGGGGGCCACAGGGGCTACCCCCACAGTCGCCCCCATATAGGGTGATAGTTGTGGAGGCAGTTGGCACTACCCTCATAGGCAGTGACGGCTGCCAACACAATCGCTACCCCATATGGGATAAACTGTGTATAGCAGCCTTACATAGTTGGCGACTGTGCAATACACAGCCTGCTAAACCCTTATCGCCATAGGTTTTATTTTATAAATTTCAAATTTATTAGTTGTTCGCGAATTTTGAAATTATTTTAATTTAATTTTATATATATACATAATATATATAAATATATATATATAGTATATCAATATATATATATATATATATATATATATATATATATATATATGTTTATATGTATATGTATATATATACTTTTATTGTTATATACATTCATAGTATAAAGAAAATACTTTAGTATTAAAATAAGGTATTATTTACTAGATGCATGAATGCATGAGATCAACTATTTTTTTATTTTATTTTTAAAAACAATAAGGTTGAAAAAGAAATTTTGATATTTATTTTTATGTGAAATTGAGAAAATAAGAATTAGATTAATTGTTTCAATTTCTTTTATTGTTTGAGAAAAGAACTATAATCAAGTTGATTTATTTTCATGTTGTTTCTAACTGACTTGATTGGATTTAGTAAATCCTAAAATTTAGATTTTTATTATATTTGAATTACTTTAAGTTGTTTTATATTCTTGTTGGGCAAATTGGGGCTATATGAGATTTCAAGTCTTCCAAATGTAATTTCTTGAAAGGGAGTTAATTTCTATGATGGTTTCACATTTTGAACAAACTTGGTAGTGCACATAGTTTTGTTTGGTTTTTAGACACCTGGTTCTATGAACAGGTTGTGATGTCCGTTGTGTTATGTTTGGTATTTGATGTTGATTTATGTGCACTTTGTCTACCTTAGTTTGTGGACTTAGAATCCTTGTGCTATTATTATGGGAGTGGCTCTTAATGAGGGCCGGCACACAAAGTGGTGCTAGGGTAACTCATGTAGAGTTAGTAAGCCAGTGAAAACTAAATCAACACATTAGGTAGTTTAAAACCTTTAACTAAATTAATAAGCCTCACTCATGGACTCAAGGGCTAGTTTAGTCTTGGGAATGAGTTGAGAAGGCCTAGAATGGAAAAATCGATATCTAGTCACTATGAAAGATATTCGATTCCGCAACAGTTTGCATGAGGGGTTGGGTTTCGTAAGAAGTTACCAGGGTAACCCAAGATGGGGGCCAGAACCTAGGAAGAAACACTTGGGTAACCTATGCAACATTGTGATGACATTCCACCTATAATAACAGTATTCTTGTGAACTTAGTATATTTGATCATTCTATTCTGGAAGCAATGTAACCATTAAGTTAAGTTTGTACTTGTAAATTATGTCTTTGGTTTCATATGTGTCTAGGGTTTGTAGGTTATGTCTAGGGAACCTTTTTACTATCTCCTAGCACGGGGGTGGGCCTACAGGTACCACATGGTTGGATGAAACGTGCATCTTACTCCATTGGGTCCCCAGGTCTTGTTTGAGGCAACGAGTACTTCTTGGATGGAAAGCTCGTGAGCAGAAATGTACTTTCTTATTTGTATAAGTGGAAACTTTATATATGTATCACTCCTCACTTGTTAACAAGGTGAACTTCTGTAATATGTAATTGTATACTTTTATTTGACCTACCTCATTTGGAAAATGAGTATTGTAAATGTTATTCCAAATGCAATGTAAGAAAGAATCTTATTTGTACTTATATCTTTAATTATGTAATTTAATTGTTAATGAATGTATGTTCTTAAGTTTATGATAATTAAACATATGCTATGTTAAATATTATTTTCATCTATGGGATTTTCAAGTAGTGTGTCGCCGTGTTACTTAGGGAATGTTTGCAATTAGTTAAGTAAATGTTTACACTTTAAAAAAAAATTATTACACTATCGTAGTCATTGCAACATTCTTTAGGTTACAAGATGGGGCATTACATGTTGACCTCCTAAAATTTATAGTAGCCAATTATGATCTAAATGTTAAGGTTGTGACGACACATTCTGGCATAAAAATGGTTGATGTCACCAGAGCAGGATTCATTGAAGTTTTCAAATTGAGTCCTTGGCATGTTGAGATGGTGCCAATTGATGAAAATAAACTAAAGGAGGAGTATGAGAAGGTGAAGATAACTTTCAAGGTTTCAATACTGAAAAATTTTATGGGAAGAGGGAAGGGAGGAAGCAAAATTAGACTCAATCCATCTGATAAGGAGCCCTACCAAATTGACCTATTTGAACACTACTTTTAGAGGACCTTCTACACCCTTTGTCAGATTTTAGGTTTTGATCCTACTGCAAGGATGCTAATTGCTTCCATGTACGTGACTGCAAACATCTAGCATGTAATGCTCAATACATCCTATGATTTTTCAGCTTATTTACCAAATGAGATCCATAAGGGCCTATTAGCTCTTAGAAATGGTGAAACGAGAGTAAGGTTTTAGTGGTACTCCTTTTTTATGCATATGTTTTTGTACATGGGATTTGGTTACTTCGAAGAAGATATGAAATTGGATAGGAAGAATGAGAATGGTGAGGACATTCTTGTCCAAATGTGGACTCACATCTTGGATAGGGATGAACAAGAATCCAATTTTTTTGTGTTTTCCAATGTATTTGCCTCTGATTTGAAAAGAGATTTGGTGATGAATCCATCTAGAATTCCAAAGTACCTATATGATTTCCTAAGACCTAGGGAGAGGAGGCCTGAACTAGGCATAGAGAATAATTGGGGAGATATTATTCCATATCTAGACTACACCATCCTCTAAATATATGGCACAAGTGTAACACCTCATGTTCTACCGAGAGATGTGCTATTGAGGATTGGTTTCCTTGAATTTATGTGGTAGTTAGGTAATGTTGAGGACAACCACTTGGTTGGGATGAAGAAAGGAACTCTCTTTCCTAGACATGTACATCTTTTTTAGATTTTGTTATGGTCAAGATGGGTGGAAGAAGATCTTCCCAAAGATCAAGCCTCTAGGGATAAAATGTTGCAGAGAGAGAAATCATGATCAAAAGGATGTCATGGTTGCCTTGAAGGACATAATCAAGGGAGGTAAATTCTATTATAACTTCTACTTCCCCAAAGATATGATTAGGAATATTTTTGTTCTAAGATTGCAAGAAGAGAGAAAGATGAAATGGTTAGCCTTCAATAAGTTGGAGAAGGAAAAACAAGAAAGGGATCCTAAATTTAAGGCTCTCCTAGACATAAATGATGAGATGTTGAGGGTGGAAGCAATGTTGTAAATTTTTGATGAGGTAGTGGGGTAGTTGAAAGAAGAAATAGTAGTGCAAGGTAAAGTTAAAACCCCCATGTTGGCAAAAAGACCAACGTATTAGCCTCCCAAGAAGCTACATGTGTTTTCAAGGAAGAAGAGCATAGTGAAAGAAGCAGACAATTGCCACCCCTACTCAATCAGAGGGTTCAAGGGCATATTCTCCTACACCACAACTCCCACCGCTTTCACCTCCAAAATCAACTGGCCCTTAAATTATTGAGCTTGATTCTCCACCTAGAGAATCATCACCACCAAAGGAACTCTGGTGCAAGAGCACCTTGGAAAAATTAGGCCTCTATGAAGCAATGCTTTGAAATTTGATTCAATGTTATTATTCCCACTTTGTAAATCATGTTATTAGACTCATTTTTCATATATTTTAGGTCATGTTGAGGTCATTTGGTGTTTATTAAGTCCAAAAGTGCAAAAATGAAAACAATGTAAAAAGTTGTCAACTTACCCTTTGTTATGTAAAAGTTGCATAGAAGGGTCTTAGGTGGTTTTAGGCATTAGAAGGTAGTTAGCAGGCTTAAATTTAGTTGAAATTCCTTTAAAAAGTATTTTGTATCGTTTGGAACTTTGAGGGTGGTTGTATAAAGCATAAGTTTATAAGAAATCTCTGATTTTTATCATTTTTCTTTAGAAATCTTGCATTTCCAGGCTTATGTACGGAGTTGTATGGATATAACTGATGAAAAGTAATTTGTAAATGATAAAGCACTCAATCACCGTCTATTTGGACTTGGTTTCATGCATTTTGGTGTTCATTTGAAAGAGATATCATTGCTTTTCTCAGAACAATTAAAAACCCTCATTAGGGTAACAATAGGCTTAGAAATTTATGTTTCTCAATTACTTATGGATGAAATCATCTGGTTTTCTTTGTGATAACATTCTTCCATGCATGTGCTTTCACATTAAAGTGGTTTTTAATTAAGGTTGTAAGATTTGAGGTGTGGAGGACTAAAATCTGACTGGTTTTTCCTGAGTTTGCAATCTAAGACAAAGCATTTAAGGGAACATAGCCTAGGGTTTGAAAAAATAAGCATAGAAACGTCCCTCTAAAGGTTTATTGAGCATAAATAAGTTAAGACAAATCTGTGTGAAGCATTATAATAGTGAGTTTGTGTGTAGAGGTTAGAGATCCAATAAGGTCGTGTTGGAAGGGAACCTAATTAACCCTGTTATTGAACACAGACAGTCTGAATTTGTACATTTCTCTTCAAGCAACTTATGGTGAGTCATTGATATGTTTTAATACACGATTAAGGGCATCTTAAAGTTGTTTACAGTTGATGTTAAGGGTCTGTTTTTTAAGGAAAGCCCTGACAAACCTATGGCAAACCTACTAGGAAGAGGGTAGAGTCATGAAAGAATCACATCTTAACTGGGTTCTTGAGGTTTGGAAGAGTTTGTACATGTTGGATTAGGTCTCTTAAAGTTGTTACACTTATTGAAGGACTTGTATGTGTCTTGAAATCAAAATTTGGTGCTTGGTTGAGGTTTATAGATGTAGAGGTCTTGTTTTCATATTGAGGACAGTCATGATAGAATGATAAGGATTGAAAGGGCAGACATTATGAGGTTTTTGTTTGACTCAAATCAAGGTGACATATGTTCTGATTGTACTTCTAAAGATAATTTTGTATTTGTAACCATCATGTACCATTGGAAGAAGTTGTAAAAGGAGTTGATCTTGGTTAATGGTGTTGAAGAGTGTTTTGAAGAATTTGAATGAGTTTGGAACTCTTATTCTAAATGTTTGAGAATATAGTTGAATAAGTGTGTCATGGTTTTGATTTCTCTCTTAGCTCTGCATCAAACTCCTACTAAAGAGAAGGGTTGAATCAATTGGCCTTGTTGATTATTCTAATGATTCAAATGAGGAGATTATTATCACTGAAGATGAAATGAGATAGGGTATGCCCTCACCCACAAGAGGGGTGATTCCACCAACAATAATCCTCAAATTAATTAAGGTTGATTTGAGTGGGATGAACAGTGTTGAGGATGTCAGAGAGAAAGCCTACAATGATTTTATAGATGATGACTCTTTTGTTAGGACAAAATATTTTCAAAAATTTGTTTGGAGGGATAAAAGGGATGAATATGATGACAGTATAAAAATGAAGATGATTGAAACCCCAAACCTACCAAGAGAAGTCAGTGAGTCCAAGGTCCTTGCATAAATGAAGGCTAAATACAAGGACATGACACCAACTAAGGGTGGGGAGTTAGTGAGGAAAAGTGGGGTGATCCTATTACCAAAATGGGACTTAGCTTCAGCCATAGCATTTGACATGGTGAGGATACATGACACTCTAGTCTTTTCCATAGAGGAAGAGGCCACCATTTCCTTACAAGGATTAGCATTCAGCCCTCAGTGGGACACTTTGGAAATTTGGGCATTAGTCTCAAACACAAATAAGCCAGAAGTGGCAGAACTTGCATATGATCTCAAGGGTGGGTTAATTATCAAAAGAGTATCAGATACTTCAACTGTGGAGACTGCCACATTGTCTATAAATATAGCCTATTTTAGTAAGGTTGTTGTTGAGCCTTTGCATGAGTAGTTTAAAGAAAAGAATAAGGAATATTATCATTTGGTGATTGTATACAATAAAGATGAGCAAAATATTGTAGAGTTACAACTGGAAAATGCACTGTTGAAAGAACAATTGCAAACATTGCAATTCGTTCCAACATTAATGGTAGGGAAAACAGTGACACAAGTGCAGGAATCATCCCCACTAGCTTCTCTAGTACAATCACCACCTCCTACCCATTCTCCCCCTCCAACTTCCAAAATTGGTTGTGTAAGATCTAGATAATGTACCTATTGCATACCTTACTCCAAGAAAATCAGCTATATCCCCTCCAAAGGAAGTAACCAAGGAGGAATTGATACAAAAAATGGAGGTTTTTGAAGAATCATTTGGATTGCATAATGATAGTAATATCTTTATTGTCCCAAATTTACTAGAACATTGTTTATCCAAAGCAATAAAAAGAGTGAGAAGTGTCCACCCTAACTATTCTTTAATGTTTCAATCAATAAGTGTGCTTGAGAGGGATAGAGCCATTTCTCTCCCATTGATGTAGACTTGGGTCCCCATATTGGGTGTATTGAAGAACATAGTCACCAGATCCACCCATGACCAAAATAAAACACCACAAATAGCTCCAACCTACAAGGCGGTAAAGGAGATGGTTGATTATCAAGGATTGGTGGACCCAATGGAGAAAAGAATCAAGGCACTACTGAGGAAGTTTGATGAGAGTGATCTTGGCCTCCTGTCAGGAATTCTCAATAGTGAAGGAGGTGTTAAGACCTATGAGCAGTGGAGAGGTCATATGGTGTAGTCATCAATATTGAGGCCATTCTAATTTGTGAGGAGGGGATGTGAAGCTGGCAATGTTGAAGGATAGTATGAACAAGTTGTTAGATACCAGCACATTTTTTAAGGAATTTGATAAAGATGCCACATAGATAATGGTAAAATATGGTCCTTATAGAACTAAATTAGATTAATTTATGGCCTTCGATTGGACTACTAAAGAGGACTATACAACATGGGGCAATAAGTATAATAATATTCTAGACTTGTAATATTTTCCAGTGGTGATATGGAAACATTTTTGGTTTACTTGGCATCTCCAATGGTCTACAAATTTTTCAAGGGGTGTCAGCAAAGGTTTTTGTCATTTTATAAACCAGGATTTTGTTTCTCCTACCAGCTTCACTTTCTCGGGTTCACCATTTGAAGATTGAAGACTTGAAGTGGCAAAGGTATCAAGGTAACCATTTCAGATATTTTAGGAAAGCACTATGGATGTAACAAACTTTATAACTACTTTGCAATCCAAATATTCTCTCCATGATCTCATAGTTGTGTAATTTTGAAATGTAAAGTGAATTTCAAATGAAAATGTGACATGTGTAATGGCCTGAAGCTTGGTGCTCCCTTATTTTATAAAAGGAATTCAAGGCCATTTGCATGGGTTGTTGATTGATTTAGAAGAGAAATTATAATATAGAATGCGGATACATTTTTTTTGTCTTTTCTAGGTTTTGAAGTTTTGATTCTTTTGATTATTAGCTTCGTATAACCGGTACTATCACTTCTAAATGCAATTGGAATATTTTCAAGGCCATTTTTCTCCATTGTATACTTCATATGAATCATGAATGAAATGAATCAAAGAGCATTTAATTCATATTCATTGTCTATCCATTGAATATTTGTTCATTGTTAGTGCACTTGTTTAAAGAATGAGTTAAATTAGCTTTAACATGAATGAAGGTTTATGTGAATATATGCAAGGATAATTAAGCAATAAATTGGCTTGGATTTCAGAGTTAAATGGTGTAATACATCATTTAATAGCTTCGTTGTGATAGATAGAACATTGTTGTAGGTTTTTAATTGAATGGTTTAGGACTCCATACCTTAGGACAAGGCATTGATCCATAAGTTTTCTTTGTTACATCTTCTGGTTTTTCACAACAATTAAATTCAAAAATTAACTTAAATATTTACTTTCAGTCAGAATGTATATTTTGAATAGTGTTTCACCATATTCTCATGTTTTAGATTGATAAATGTTATACGATTTTCTAGATCTTTAAGGTTTTCATCTATTAAATAGCAATTAGGAGAATATATATGTTAGAATTGCAATGATGAGGTAATTTGGCACAAGAGTATTTAAAAGATACATTGCAGGGATCACCCTCCCAGCTTTTACAGAGCCCAAAGTGTAGAGAGAAAGTTTAACAAACTTTCACCTATTAGTTGGCCAATCCCTCCATATAGTCAATTATTGGAAATGGAAAAGTCCAAAGATTATATGTGAGATCATACTTGTAATTAAAAAACACCAGCAAATTAGCAACTTTATTGGGGACAAAGCTAGTCTAACGTCTCTAGTTCTAAATCATACACATTCAAAGTCAGTTAAAGCTTGTTGTTATTTGTTTTATGAAGGATAATGTTGTGCAAATTCTCATCATAGGTCACATTTGCATCTCGTGAGTCAAGGTCTCTAGTTTCATTTTGTTTCCTGTAAAAGTTGTGTTCAATTGCTCTCATTATTTATGAAAGTATCTCAAATCTATTATATATTTTCAAATCCCATTAAGTGGGTGGCGACTCTGAAGTCTCTTGTGCCAATGCATTGTTGATTATAAAGAAAGGAGGGAGGGAGAGATATGTAAAACAATCTAGATCCATGAGAGGAACCAAAAGAAACATGAAGAAGCACCATTAACAAACTTTGGAAGGAGAGCTACAATGCAACAAAAGGCCATCATGGAAAGCAAAGAGTGTAAAAATGAGTAAGTCTATTAATCCTCCTGTAACTACTACAAATTTAAATGAATTTGCTCAGAGTAATCTATATGATTATGGTATGCCCCCTTACAATGAGGAAAATCTTGTCACAAAAGTGGATACCACCACTAATCAGCTTGCCACTATTAGTCAACCAGGTCATAGTCCTAAGGTCTCAAAAGAATATAATCCTTGGAACTTTTGGGATAAAAATTTTGATCCTAAATTGGCTTCTAGGAGAGGAAATCTTGGGGCTACTTCCCTTCACAATGATTTTAACCCAAGAGGAAGATCTATAAGTAGAACTCTTGAGCCTTTCACATAGAGGGAAGTGTTGAATTTGACAAATTATACTCCTAAACGCTCTAAATAATATGTTACTCTAGAAGATGTTGAGTATATTATAAAGGATATGATGGCACTTCATGAAGAATCCTTAAGGCTTGATAAGCTTAGAATCAAACAAGAAAAGGAAAAGGAGGAAAAGCTAAGGTTTGTTATGTATGAAAGAGATCAGCTAAGAAGGAGGGTAGAGAGAATGACACAAATGGTTGATGAAGAACCTCCCCTTGAAACCACTTATTAGCCTATCCTTACCCCAAATATGGATCACCTTAAGGTGAATATCCCTATTGGAACAACAGCCACAAGCACTTACACACACTCCATTGTGATGACCAAAATGTTAGATCCTTCCACTCATACCCAAAAATCTCAGCCTATTAATACTATAAAAAGACCAGTAGGTCAACCTCAAGGAAAAACCACACAAGGAACAACCACTACTACTAGTACTACTATTTCATCTAGTGCTATCCCTACAAGTACATTCCTTGACCCTAAAATTATGAAAGTGCAATTAGCAAATGAATAGTTGCAAAAGGAATTGAACAAGATGCAAACTCTTGCTACAAATGCAGAAATGGAAAGGAAGATTGCTTTCCTAAACTTGTCAATTCCTAGTCCCCAACCATCTAGTTCTCAGAACCCTCCTCATTCCACATCACAAACTATTGGTATGAACATCCCTTCCACATCTAGCCATTCAATTCATATCTCCCAACCATAAAGTACTCAGTCTGGTGAGAATATTCCTAGTGGGAGTGGAAATGGAGGTGGGGGAAAAATACCCAATCTAGAAATCAAAATATTGGTGGTAATGGTGGTGGAGGAGGTCAAGGTAGTGGTGGTGGAGATCAATTCACTACAAGGCCAATGTAGCTTGATAGATATAGACAACTATACTTTATTGGGATACCTGGTTATCATAATCCTCTCCTGGATGACATAAGAAATGTACTAGTAAAATTCTCTAGAAATAATGCAATCAATGGAGAAGACCATTTGAGGTCATTCAACAATATGATGGAGGATTTTGAGGTAGAAAATGAGGAAGTGATGATGAGTTTTTTTATGCAATCACTCACTGAGGATGCCAGGGATTGGTATATATTACCAGTGGGAAGCATTGGGTCATGGGAGTAGTTCAAAAGAGTATTTAGGGAGCAATATGGTGATAAAACTAATCCAAGGTTCATGTTGAATGAATTTAATAATATCTCTAAAGGTTCAAATGAGATGTTTTCTTACTTCAATACCAGATTTCAAAAAGTAATGTATAGACTACCTATTGACTTGAGGTCAAATGATCAAGTGTGCTTGGTTAACTATTGTAATTCCTTTGACTCAAAGATGACTTATCACTTAAGAGAAAATGACCCTCACACTTTGAGGGATGATTTCAAAATTGCACTAAATATTGAGAGTAATAGAAGAGCTTCAAGCAAGGTAGGGAGAAGAGATGATGTTAAAATTTTGAATAATCCTGAACTAGATAAGGGATCAATAGAAAAAAGGGGTCTTCTGCTGAGGAGAAACTGGATAAGATCATGAATTCAGTAAACGATTTGAACTATAGGTTTTCCAAGCAAGAGAAGGGGTTGGGAAATGACAAGCTCAACTTTCAAAGAAATGAAAGGCCTCCTAGGTTGCATGATCAACCATACAACACCAATTGGCACAATGGAAATCCAATCTTAAACAACAAAAAGAACACACAAGGTAAGGTTCCCCCAAACCCATTGAAAAATAATTTTGCTAATTTTGTTGATGAAGCCCAATGGTGCATTGCTTGTTAGCTACCGCATTCTTCTAATTAGTGTGTAGTAGAAAAATCTTTAGAAGAAGAGCATGATGCACCCAATGATTAGGACTCGCCTCATGGAAATGATAAAGAGATAATTTCCTTATGAGCATATCAAATTTTTCTAGTGAAGAATGTTCTTATGATGAGGAGTCACATGAAATAGATGTTGACAACTAGAGACACAAGTCAAATGCTTATCATCAACAAGTTCTTTCTAATGAAGAAAATGAAAATGAGAATATTTTTTGCACTTTAGAGACTGGTGAATTGAATGTGCTCTTAAGAAGGCCATCAAAGGAAGAGATTGAGATAACGACAGCTTCCTTTGTTGCTCAAGTTATAAGTACTTACTATCTAAGGAACATAATTGTAAATGGCGATCAAGGTAAGGTTGGCAGTGTCTTCATCAAAGAGCAAGGTGCAGAAAAGAAGGGAACAAAACTAGATGTCAAAGTGGATGAGCCCAAGATTAAATAAAACAAAGGAAGTAAAATTTGGGCCAATAAAAATGATGAAACAAAGGTTGGTGATGTTGTTGTGTCTCCAGTTATGAAAGAAAAGAATCAAAAGTAGAAAGGAGAACAAGGTAAAAGGGATGACCTCAAGAGGACTAAGGACAAATCTGAGCAACAAAAGGATAGATTTGATGAACAAGGTATGGTACCTTATGATCTCCCTAAATATAACTCTGTAGATATGTTTCAGTTGTTATCCCAAGTCAAAGTAACAATCCCTTTGCTAGAGATGATGAGAATTGAGGAACACAAACAAAAGCCAATCGGCCTTATCAATGGAGCGGCTATAGCCTGTGATGATAAAAGGGTGCCTACTTAGCCTCAAGTGAGTAGAAAGGAATCAAATAGTGATGAAGTGGATGGAGTAATAACTGATATCCCTCAAATCTACTTGGGCTCTACTATTATATCTTGTCCAAGCCAGGTAGACCTATTTTTTGTGACTCTTATTATTGATGGAAAGTTTGTGAATAAATACATGATTGATTTAGGAGCTTCATCCAATATTGTGCCAATAGAAATAATGAAAGAAATGGGATTGAAGATAAATAGTGTGTATGGGAAATGTTATGTCATGGACTCTAGAGAAGTACCTATCATTGGATTCATCAATGATGTACCTTTTAGACTTGTTTCTTTCTTTGATAAGAAATTCACTGAGTATCACAATCATGGACATTCCACATAATTATGGGATGTTACTATCATGAAAGTGGAGTGCATCTATGGGAGGAATTATGCAGTGTGATATGTCATATGTAACTTTCCCAATTGATGGTAAGGATATTAAGCACATAAGGGAGCCAAGGGCTCCACAAATGATATAATATGATGTCCAAGAGGATAGGACTCATTTTGTGGATACTGGTATGAAAATTTCAAGATTTAAGAGTTATAAGATGAGGAGGACAAGCAACCTGCACTATTGGAAAAGGAAGTTATGAAATAAGCAAGCAATGATGAATTATGGACTATGTACTTTGATGGTGCTTTCTCAAAAGAAGGATCGGGTGCAAGAGTAATACTCATTTCTCCTAGTGGAAAGACATTTAAATTCTCATTTTCTTTGTTATTTGTATGCACAAATAATGTGACAAAGTATGAAGCATTGTTGCTAGGGTTGAAGTTAGCTAAAAAGTATGGAATCAAGAAGCTAAGAGTCATAGGTGACTTAGAATTAGTTGTTCCCCAAGTTAGATAAAAATTTACATCCAAGAACAAAAGGTTGAAATAGTATAGGAATTTTGTTTGGGATTCAATTGAGCAATATTATGCTTCCAGCATAGAGTGGCTAGAGAGGACTAAGAATCAAGTGGCATATTTATTAGCTAGCATTGCTCGCAGACCAAATAACATAACATTTGCAAGCATCTCCAAGTTTGAGAGACCATTAGTCCTTGATAACAGAACTAGCAAGTCTTCAATGATGATGAAGACATACTAAAGTTTTGAAATGTGTAGACCAATATGAGGGTCGGGAGATTGACTTTGGAACATTTGTTGAAGTAGTGGATGGAAAGGAGATAGTATTTGGTAATGAACTAATTAAGCTTAAGACTAACAAGATCCCAAAGGGTCTTGTGGCCTTAGAAAGGGTTTTTGATGGCTCTGACAAAAGAAATGCCAAGCAAGAATCCACACATCAAGAGGATTTAGAGGAAGTGAATCTAGGTACTGAAAATGCTCCAAAGAAGGTGTATGTGAGAAAAAAAGATGAATTACCAAGTTAAAGCAATGCTAATTGCTTTACTTAGAAATTATAGGAATATTTTTTCTTGGTCATATGATGACCTAAAGGCCTAAAAAGAGGACTTGTTTCAACATGTGATTCCTCTTAAATCAGATGCAAAGCCTTTTAGGCAAAAATAGAGGCCTATTAACCCTACCCTGGTACCTAAAATGCAAGAAGAATTGATGAAGCTAAGAGATGCAAGCATCATCAAACCTATAAGACACTCATCTTGGGTGTCTAATATTGTTCTAGTAAGAAAGAAAAATAGTGACTTTAGGTTATGTGTTGATTTCAAAAATCTCAATGTGTCATCATTAAAGGACAACTATCCATTGCCAAATATGGAGGCTATGTCATAAAATGTAACTGGTTGTGAGCTTTTTTCAATGATGGATGATTTTTCAGGATCATACAAGCAATTGAAGGTTAAGGAGTTTGATTAGTACAAGACCATTTACAACTCCTTGGGGAACTTATGTATATGTTAGAATTCCTTTTGGCTTAACAAATGTTGGTGTCATTTTTTAGAGAGCTATAGATGTAGCTTTCTCTGATTTCATAGACATCTTCATGGTTGTCTATCAAGATAACTTAACTACTTGCTCCAAGAAAGAAGAAGAGAATTGCATGCACTTGGAGAATATTTTTATCAAAGCTTTGGAATATGGGATATCACTCAATCCTAAGAAGTGTGCCTTTGGGGTTACAAAAGGAAAATTTCTGGGACATATAGTATCCAAAGGAGTGAGGATTGATCTTGAGAGAGTGGCTGCAATTGATAGAATTCCTCAGCCCAAGAATGTGAAAGGTATACAATCTTTCTTTGGTAAAGTGAACTTTTTGAGGAGGTTTGCAATAATTTTTTCTGAGATCACTAGGCCTATTTCCAAAATGTTGAAGAAGGATAAGAAAATAGCATGGAGTGAAGAGCCATCTAAGGCTTTTGTGAGCATAAAGAAGGCTATTAAGGAGGCTCCAGTTTTGAAGTCTCCTAACTTCTCTAATAATTTTCAACTATTCTCTTTTGCTTCCTTTCACACTATTGTTGCAATATTGTTGCAGAAGAATGATGAGGGATATGAGCATTCAATTTCCTTCTTTAGTAAATCATTGCAAGATGTTGAATTAAAATATGAAATGATTGAAAAATAGGCTTATGCTTTGGTGAAGGAAATAAAGAATTGCATAACCTACCTTGTTGGTGCAACAAATGTTGCATATGTACCTTCATCTATTGTTAAAGGTATTTTCACTCAACAAGAGGTCATAGGAAGAAGGTGCAGACGAATTAACTAAATCCAAGAGTTCAACATCAACATTAAGATTACTAAGCTTGTGAGAGGACAAGGGTTGGAAAAGCTAATGGATGAGTCAAATTTGGAATCCAACCAAATAAATGATGTTGATGTTATAGATGTACATCCTATTTGTGATATATGCAAACTTTTGGATGTTATATATGTATACCCTATTGTGTATTACCTGCAAACAATGTATTGTCCTAAAGGATTAATAGATAATGAAAAAAGAACACTCAAGATCCAAGCCATCAAGTATGTAATCATTGACAATGAACTATGGTGGAGAAATATGGATGGAGTATTGATGAAATGTGTAAATGGGTAACAGGCCCATGAACTTTTGTATGAGATGCATAATAGTGTATGTGGTGGTCATCATATGGCCAAAACTACTGATCATAAAATTTTGAGGGCAGGGTTCTAGTGGCCAACACTATTTAAGGATGCACAAAGATTAGTAAGAGCATGTGATGCATGCCAAAGATTTGTTGGTAAGCTAATTTTTTTAGGAAACTTACCCCTTAGACCAATTTCAGTGCAAGCACCATTTCAACAACCAGGTATTGACTTTATTAGTGAGATTGTAGAGAAGTCAAGTGGTGGAAACTCATGGATATTAGTAGCCACGGACTACTTTACAAAATGGATAGAGGCCATTCCTACAAACAGGGCCACAAGTAAAGTAGTTACTGACTTTTTGATGAACAACATTCAAACCAGGTATGGAGTACCTAATAAATTGGTACTTGATAATGCCATGTGCTTTAGGCAAGAATAATTTGTTGACTTTTGCAACAAATATGGAATCTCACTTTCATACTCATCCCCTCATCACCCACAAGGAAATGGACAAGCTGATTTCAATAATAAGAGTTTACTAAATATTATTAAAAGGGTGATTGAGAAAAGAAAAAGGGCTTGGGACTCTAAGTTAAAGCAAGATTTGTGGGCTGATAGAGTGACCATCAAGAAAGCAACAAGACAGTAACCATATGAATTAGTCTATGGGCTTGAGGCTAGAATTCTTACAAACAACATGCTACAAATGTAAACTTGTTCATACAAGAATATGATGATGATATCCTAGATGATATGTAAATAAGGATAAATGCTCTAGTATAACTTGATGAAACAAGGAGGACAGCTCAACAAAAGAACATGAAGTTGCAGCTGCAAGTAAAGAATCTATATGACAAGAGGTCTTCCCTAAGGAAATTTGAAGTTGGTGACATGGTGCTAATGTGGAATGCAAGAGCACAAAGAAAGGGAAACATAGTAAATTTGATGCTCTATGGTTAGGACCATATCTAATCAACAACACACATGGGGAGGATTCTTATTTCTTGCAAAAAAAAAAATTGGTGAACTTCTTGAATTACTAGGAGTACATGGAAAATTCTTGAAGCCATACTTTACCTGACGTATGTTTTTTCTCCATGTATAATGTATTTTATGTATAGGAACTTGTAAATAGGTTTGGTTTTTTTTCTTTGTTCAGGTGTCCTCTGGTTTTTTGAGTTTTGTTTGCATTTTGTGTGTGGTTTTCTCTACCTAATATTTTGAGATCTCACTCTATTCATGCTGAATAGATGTCCCCAACTAGAGCCATTGATAGGAATTTTAAAAAAATTATTGTTTCTAGGGTTACATTTCAAAAAATGTGGTCATCCATGGGTTTTCAAACTCTTATGGTTTGTCTTCTAGTCACTAGGGTTCAATCTTAGGGTTAAAACCCTCCTAAAACCCTCAATTGTGCAAAATCCCTAATGTTATAATTCACCATTGACCTAGGTTCACTTTTTTCTAGTCACTTAGGTCATGACATAAGTCATTAACATCATTAGTAAGTGGCCCCTTTTATTCCTAGAAAAATTTGGTCATATGTGCTTTCAAATATTTTGCCTAATGTCCTAAGTCTGTGTGGGGAAATATTCCTAATTTTTTATCTATACTATTGGTGGGTGTTGAAATATTTCATTTAAAATCCTAAGTCTTACTTTCAATCAACCTAGAGAGTCCCCTTTTAAGTTATGACTTGAAGCACGTGCAATTAGAAGTGCTTCAAGAAGCGGCATGGCCCCACAAATTAAATCTCAGTTGTTTCCTACTAGCCTACACTATTAAAATAATCTCACAAGATATCACGAGGGATAGCGAGTGCATGCCACATGTTTCATCTATTTGGTGGGCCTTGACACCTTCTAAAGTGGTAGTGATGGTGGGCCTAAGATAAAAGGGCTAAAATTGCTTCTAACAACTGAATCCCAACCATTCCTCGCTAGCCCACGGGGAATCTTTTAAAGATGCTAATACCATGAGGGATAGTAGGAGGCTGCCACATTCCTTCATCCAAAGCATTCAGACAACTATTAAGGAAGTGAAATATTTCATCAAATATTTCAAAATGACTTTAGGAATATTAAAGGTCAGGAAACTAAAGGGACATATAGTTCATGTGGTCAAAAGAAGCTCGAGATGTTTTAATCTTAATCATTCATCAGATAAGGATGTTAATCACTTGGGCATAAGCCTAGGGGTTACATGGTGCACAAGTTGAAATGTATTGGTTTAATCTGGACCATTTCCCACTACTTCGCAGCCACTGATCAATGTTCTAGTATACCCATGTGGGGTAGCGGGCTAGAGACATGTGGACATTCTCAAGGTTTGTAAAGTGTGGTGGAGCCCGTAGTGGCAATGAGGAAAGGATTCCACATGGAATTTCTTAATTGGTCGGATGTTGAGGTCAATGAAAGTCAAATTTTCAAACTTTTATGACTTCATCTAAGCCATCCATTGATCCAGCTCACTAGAAGATCAACGGCTATAATTCAAAATTGCAAACAAAGATGATGAAGCCATTCATGTTTGTGTGAGCGAACAATAATGGCGTATGTGATGTTCAGTTGCCAAATTAAGGTGGTTTCTCATAATAAAAGTAGGAGGGAAAGCATACATTGATTCACCAAAGTGTTTTAAGGCATTTGGAGATTTACAACAGCATTTCTCGAGTCCTTCGCATCTAAAATTAGGGTTTTCATGCTTTAATCACTTGTAAGTAAAAATTGCTCCTTCCTATGTTAAATTTCCATCAAATGTGTGTACAAGTGCTAGTTTTCTATGTCAAATTGTAACCTAGGGCATCTTTTAAGGATTGAATTTCATAGATTGGATTTCAATTGCTTTGAATTTTATTTGTTTTCCTGTGTCAAGTCTAAACCCTAGTGCAACTTAAGGAAACCCTAGCCTATGTCGTCATGCATTACAATGGCACCCCCTAAAGCCCAACCCTCTAGTTCTAAATCCAAGAAAATACCCCTTTTCTAATATATATTGGACCAATTGAAACTCACCACCAATAACAAGTATGATGGCCAAGCTATGTTCCAAGGTCCTAAGTCAGAGGATGGCATTGTCGATTGACAACTTGCCATTAAAAATGTTATACTACCAATCACTGGATGGACCCTTTTCAAGCACTAGTTTGGGAAGAGGTTTTTCAGCATTCCCATGTGTAATGGATGGAGGTTGGACTTGGGTAAATTGGTTGTTTCAAATGTATACCTAGATGTTGACCTTCTAAAAACAATAGCAGCCAATTATGATCCAAATGATAGGGTTGTGACGACACATTTTGGAATAAAAATGGTTGATGTCACTAAGGTAGGATTCATTGAAGTTTCCAAATTGAGTCCTTGCAATGCTGAGATGGTGCCAATTGATGAAAAGAAACTAAAAGAGGAGTATGAGAAGGTGAAGATAACTTTCAAGGTTTTAATACTAAAAAATTTTATGGGAAGAGGGAAGGGAGGAAGAAAAATTAGACTCAATCCATTTGATAAGGAGCCCTACCAAATTGACTTATTTGAACACTAATTTGAGAGGACCTTCTACACCCTTTTTCAGATTTTGGGGTTTGATCTTGTTGCAAGGATGCCAACTACTTTCATGTATATGGTTGCAAACATCCAGCATGTGATGCTTAATAAATCCTAAGATTTTCTAGCTTATTTATCAAATGAGATCCATAAGAGCCTGGTAGCTCTTAAAAATGGGGAAACAGGAGTAAGGTTTTGGTGGTACTCCTTGTTTATGCATATGTTTCTATACATGGGAGTTGGTTACTTTAGAGAAGATATGAAAATGGATAGGAAGAATGAGAATGGTGCAGACGTGCCTGTCCAAATGTGGACTCATATCTTGGATAGGGATGAACAAGAATCTAGTTTTGTTATGTTTTTCAATGTATTTTCCTCTAATTTGAAAAGAGATTTGGTGATGAATCTGTATAGGATTCTAAAGGAACTACATGATTTCCTAAGACCTAGGGAGAAGAGGCCTAAACTGGGCATAAAGCATAATTGGGGAGATATTATCCCATATCCAAACTGCACCATCCTCTGAATATATGGCACAAGTGTAACACCTCATGTTCTACCAAGAGATGTACCATTGAGGATTGGTTTCCTTGAATTTATGTGGTAGTTGGGAGATGTTGAGGACAATCACCTTGTTGGGATGAGGAAATGAACTCTCTTTCTTGCATATATATAACTTTTTCATATTTTGTTATGGTCAAGGATGGGTGGAAGAAGATCCTCCCAAATATCAAGCCTCTAGGGATGAAATGTTGCAAAGTGAGAAATCATGATCTAGATGGTGCCATGGTTGCTTTGAAGGAAAAAATCAAGGGAGGTAAATTATATTATAGCTTCTACTTCCTCGAAGATTTGATTAGGAATATTTGTGATCTGAGATTGCAAGAAGAGAGAAAGATGAAATTTTGAGCCTTCAATAAATTAGAGAAGGCAAAACAAGAAATGGATCCTAAATTTAAGGCTCTCCTAGACATAAATGATGAGATGATGAGGGTGGAAAAAATGTTTCAAAATTTTGATAAGGTAGTGGGGCATCTAAAAGAAGAAAGTGTAGTGCAAGGTAAAGGGAAATCCCCCATGTTGGAAGAAAGACTAACATATCAGCCTCCCAAGAAGCTGCATGTGTTTTCAAGGAAGAAGAGAATAGTGAGAAAGAAGCAGACAATTTCCATCCCTACTCAACCAAAGGGGTTAGTGCATCTTCTCCTGCACCACAACTACCACCATTTTCACCTCCAAAATCAATTGCCCCTCAAATTATTAAGCTTGATTCTCCACCTAGAGAATCATCACCACCAAAGGAACCCCCACCAAAGAGAAGAAGGGTTGAATCAGTTGGCCTTGTTGATTATTCTACTTATTTAGATGAGGAGACTATTGTCATTGAGGAGGATGAAATGAGGCAGGGTATGCCCTCACCCCCAAGAGGGGTGATTCCACCAACAATAAGCCTCAAATTAAGTAAGGTTTATTTGAGTGGGATGAACAATGTTGATGATGTTAGAGAGAAACCATGCAATGATTTTATGGATGATGACTCTTTTGTTAGGAAAAATATTTTCAAGAATTTTTTTAGAGGGCTAAAGGGATGAATATGATGAAAGTGTAAAAATGAAGATGATTGAAAGCCCAAAGTTTCCAAGAGAAGTCATTGAGTCCAAGGTCCTTGTAGAAATGAAGGCTAAATATAAGGACATAACACCAGCTAAGGGCAGGGAGTTAGTTAGGAAAAGTGGGGTTCTCCTATTGCCAGAATGGGACTTGGCTTCGATCATAGCATTTGACACGGTGAGGAGACGTGACACTCCAATCTTTGTCATAGAGGAAGATGCCACCATTGTCTTACAAGGATCAACATTCATCCCTCAATGGGACACTTTGGCAATTTGGGAATTGGCCCCACACACAAATAAGCCAAAAGTGGTAGAACCTGTATCAAATCTCAGGGGTGGGTCAATTATCAAAAGAGTATCAAATACTTTAGCTATGGAGGTAGCCACATTGGCTATAAATGTAGCTCAATTCAATAAATCTATTGTTGAGTCTTTGCAAGATTAGTTTGAAGTAAAGAACAAGGAATATAATGATTTGGTGATTGTATAAAATAAAGATGAGCAAAAGAATGTAGAGCTACAATAGAAAAATGCATTGTTGAAAGAAAAAATATAAACATTACAATCTAGGCCAACATTAATGACAGGGCCAACAATGACACAAGTGCAAGACTCATCCCCACCAGCTTCTCTAGTACAATCACCACCTCCTACCCATTCTCCCCCTCCAACTCCTACTAAATTGGTTGTGTAAAATCCAAATAATGTACCTATTGCATACCTTACTCAAGGCACATCATCTACAGCCGCTCTAAAGGAAGTGACCAAGGAAGAATTGATACAAAAAATAGAGGTTTTTGAAGAATTATTTGGATTCTATAATGATAATAATATCTTTATTGTCGCAAATGTATTGTAACATTGTTTATACAAAGCAATAAAAAGAGTGAGAAGTTTCCACTCTAACTATACTTTAATGTTTCAATCAATAAGTGTGCTTGAGAGGGATAGATCCATTGCTCTCCCATTGATGCAAACTTGGGTCCCCATATTGGGTGTATTGAAGAACATAGTCATTAGATCTACCCATGACCAAAATAAACCACTAAAAATAGCTCCAACCTACAAGGTAGTAAAGGAGATGGTTGATTGTCAAGGATTAGTGGACCCAATGGAGAAAATAATCAAGGCACTACTTAGGAAGTTTGATGAGAGTGATCTTGGCCTCCTACCAGAAATTCTCAATAGTGAAGAAGGTGTTAAGACCTATGAGTGGTGGAGAGGTCATATGGGTGCAGTCATCAATGCTAAGGCCATCCTAATTTGTGAGGAGGGGGATGTGAAGATGGCAATGTTGAAGGACAGCATGAACAAGTTGTCAAATACCAACACATTTTTGGAGGAATTTGACAAAGATGCCACACAAATAATGGTAAAATCTAGTCCTTATAGAACTAAATTAGATTAATTTATGGCCTTCAATTGGCCTATTGAGGAGGAATATATAGCATGGGACAATAAGTACAATAATATTCCAAACTTGTAATCTTTTCCAATGGTGATATGGCAACATTTTTGGTTTACTTGGCATCTCCAACAGTCTACAAAGTTTTCAAGGGGTGTCAGCACAGGATTTTGTTCCTCCTACTAGCTCAACTTTCCTAGGTCCACCATTTGAATATTGAAGACTTGAAGCGGCAAAGGTATCAAGGTAACCATTCCAGATATTTTGGGAAATCATTATGGATGTAACTTTGTAATTGCCTTGCAATCTGTATATTCTCTCCATGAGCTCGTAGTTACTTGTGTAATTTTGAAATGTAAAGTGAATATCAAATAAAAATTTGACATGTGTAATGGCCCGAAGCTATTGCTCCCTTATTTTATAAAAGGGAATTCAAGGAAATTTGATGGGTTTTTGTTGATTGACTTAGAAGAGAAATTGTAATACAAAACGTAGATACAATTTTGGCTAAGTCTTTTCTAGGTTTTGAAGTTTTGAGTCTTTTGATTATTAGCATTGTCTAACTAGTACTATCACTTCTTAATGAAATTGGCATATTTTCAAGGCCATTGTTCTCCATTGTATACTTAATATGAATCATAAATGAAATGAATCAAAGATCATTCAATTAGTGTTCCTCAATGGATCAGTTTAGTTACAGACTATTAATGATGTTAGTTTTTCATTGCTAGTTAATTTCCATCGATTGAAACTCTATAAGAAGCTAATGCAAAAGGATGATTTCCTAGTGTCCTTACAACAACAATTTGAACTAGAAATACAATAATAACAAGAAGTTCATCAGAAATATTAGTGGTCGATCTACAAAGCTCGCCACGTGCTATTTCACAAGTATAATCTTCAACACATACATCACGAGAACACTATTTAGAAGGGACCTATGTCACTTATCAACCTATAGAACTTGTGCATATATCCTTTCAATCGTGCCCATAGCATCCATTATTCACTTTCATTTCATTCAACTTCACTTTTCCATCACACGTAGCAATCAAATCACCTTTTTCGCATACTTTGTACCATGCATTAAATTTTACCTTTCACATCACATACTTTGTGGAGCCTTTCATTCGTCAATTCAAATTCAATTGCCATATGTTCACCTCATACCAAATTAAAATTTAGACCATGACTACTTGCAATTCATATCCATCACTTCATATCATTTCAAATCTTGTTGCATGTCGGCACTCAGCAACTTCACACATTCCATACATTATCTCACATCTCAACATGTACTCTTCGTATTAATTTTCATAATTAACAATAGAGCTTACTAATTTTATATATGTATCATTCGTGCATGCATATCAAATTACCATTTCACATTTTCACTACTTATTAAAATTATCCCTCTACCATTATTTACTTTCTAATTGAGGGTCCAATTATCACCTTTAGCTGGGGGGAGGGTGTTAGAAGTTTGGGGAGATTGTTGAAGTGTGTCATTGATAATGTTGCTTGGAAACATGAGCATGGAAGGTACATAATGACATGATACAGTGTTGTCATTGATGTCAACATTGTTGTGAATCATTTTGATCAGCCTTAACAGGTTTTGGAGTTGTTAAGGAAGAAAATTGTGCAAAGTGAGTTGCTCTGAAAAGAGCAGTTGTATAGAAATTTGACTAAGTGTGAAATCTACTAGTTTAGTGTAATAGTGCATCATTTTTTGGGTTTGCACCACTCTACAAATGAATATTTCACTCTACACTTCTAACATTATTTTTTGTATGTTAGATATATCTAAATCCAAGATTTCATCTTGTTCGAGCAAGTAGTTTTAGAGATATGAGCAACAAAGTTCAGTCTGACAATTCACAGTTATCTTTCTATATAGTGTGTTTGTGTGGGAGAATCTGCACTTCTCCGCAGATGAGTTTTTGGCCTGTGATGTTGAAGATAAGTTTCCAGATGTCAGTTGAGCATGGATTCCAAATGGTATCAAATTTTTGAGGTCCGTGTGTTAATATGTGGATACACAGATGAAGGTTTTTTTGCTTTTAGGTCTTATATGGAGCCAACTTAACACATTTGATGTTGTGCGAAGGATAAATATGTATTGTTATCTTATGTGTAATCTATTACAGGTCCATTTCAACCTATCTTAATGTTTTTTGAGTTTTTAATTTGTGGTGCATTGTGTGGATGAAATGTTTTGGAGCCAACAAGGTATAGCTTGTGTGTTATATCTAATTAGGCCGACCTAATTGATGTTACACTTGAAGCAGATATATATGTTGGATTGTTTTTTGGTATTTTTTATTAATGCAAGAAATATGTGATGTGTGTGATGTGAATTTGATCAAAGCAATGTGAATTTAAGTTATGAATGTTAAGTTGAAGATCAAAATTGTGCGACTGAAGAGCGAGGCAGAGTGTTGAATCAAAATCGGATAATTTTTGTTATTGTGCTTCAATGGAACTATAATTCATGCATACATAAGATGCAATTGTAATAGTTAAAAATAGGTTCTAAGCCACCATTTCTCTTCTATATTTTTCTCTATGGACAGTGAATCCACCTACAGTGAGCATTTATGTAATATACTATAACCAATTATAATATATTGTGAGCTAACCCTCACTGTGGTTTTCCCATTTTGGGTTTTCCACTTAAAAATCTTGGTGTCCATGTGTTATGTAATGTTGTGAATGTTTCATGCTTTATTTCCTTACTGTAGTTGAATATGCATTAGTAATTGGATGTTTGATGTTTGAATGGTTTAAGAGAATACTGATTCACCCCCCATCTCAGTATTCTAGGTGTTCAATAGAGGGGTATTCAAAAGCCATAATATTTAATCTTTAGCTATTTCCATATTTCTAATTTTTTCCATTTTGATTTTCTCCCATTTTCAAAGAGGAAACAAAGAGTTCAAAAGTTCAAAATTAAGCAGAAGGTATCTAGTACAAAATTAGGTAAATGGGTGACGTGGAAAAAGTGATATAACAAAGCAAAGCCAAAAAGAAGTGACTATAGATTGAGGCATTATAATGGGGGGTGACACAATGAGAAGGGAACCAGCAGCCCATAATTTGTTGTTGGAAGATAGACAATTCCTACCTATCTTCTAGTAGGCTAGTTGGTTGGACTAATTTTTTTAGGCTCACAAAATTTAATAAAGTTATAACCCAATAATTTTCCAATACCCTACAAAATGATGAGGCAATTATTAGGGGTTTGAGAGTAGATGCATCAAAAGCTATTGTATCCAAAGTGTTAGGTCTTCCAAGGATGGGAAAAGAGTTTCCAGTAACATCATATGCAATAATAGCTAGGGATGAATTCTCCTTGCCAGACTTGGTTGCTTCCTCACAAGGTACAAAATTCTTATCTTTGCCTTGGCTTTGGGCCTTTGTAGCTTCTCATATTGTTAGGTACTTAACATGTGATGGAAGACAGTCACTATTGTATATAGTTCATTTTAAATTGTTGAGTCATTTATGCCACCAAAGGCATGTGAATGTTTCAAACTTTCTATACAATTTGTTGAAGAGAATGTAATCAGAGTACAAAAGAAAAAGAAATCAGTTAGCATAATCGAGTTTTTTCTAGTTACTTTATTGGTGAAAGAAGCCTTAGGGTTCAATTTCCTAATTTTTTTGGGAGGATTTTCTAAATTACAACAATATCAACATCATTCAAATACATAATGAAAGGGAATGGGGTCAGGAACAAGAAATAGAAGAACCTATCATGGCTACTCTTGAGGGAGAAATACCCAAGTTGGTCCCCTTGATGCAACACCTACCTGCAGCATGAAAGAACCAGAAGAGTAGGTTCTACAAGAAACACAACCTACAACCTCTGTTGAGTGGCCTGAAGCTATTTAGACAATTTGAAAACCCTAAATTCTAATAATAGGCCACCAAAAGACAAGAAAAGAAAGAGTGGTACCTCTAACTCTACACCTATGAAGGGGAAGAAGAGACCCACACAATCTAGGAGGCTATCACATCATCTAAGGAAGAAGGGGCCCAGAGGAACAAAAAAATAGAAAGAAGATGTTGTAATGATAGAAATAGACACATACTCAAAGGAGAATTCCCCTGGTGATGATGTAAAAACACCAATTGTATAGAATTTGTATTTTACCAGCACTTCTTATTCTAATTTAGAAGACATTTTTGTTTCCAAGAAGAAAAGAAAAATATATCCAAAGAGCCATGTCTCATAAGGGTTTGAGTATACAAAGGAGGTAGGAGAAGAACAATTCTTGGAGAAAGAAGATGTTTTTTCTTGGAATAAATCAATACAAATAAATAAATGCAAGAATCCTTACAGAGGATCAAACAATTAGAATAATTATTGAAAACAAAGATAGTGAGAGGGATGCAAGAATCAAGGAGTTGGAAGAAAGACTCCATAAATTTTTGCATGGATCAAAATTAGAATTATTGGCACAACTTACCATAATTGCAAAGAATGAAGAAGAAAAAATTCCTAAAAGCTCAATTGGACATATAAAGATGCCCAACTATACCAATTGTTGTGTCATTGGGTATTGAATTATGGAAGAGAACACAAGAATTTTCCCCAAAAGAAAAAGAATAGGAAAAGGAAAAATTGAAAATATCTATAATCATGCCAAGATAGTTGAGAGGCAAGAAACAAAAGTAAAGAAAATAAAAGTAAGAATTGAGGAATTGGTAGATAAAATAGTGCAACTGATGAAATGCAAGCCGACTGTCAAGGTTTATGCCTTGTTTTTGCAAGAAATTTTTTTATGTTTTTCAATTTAGTCATATGATTAGTGACTTTCCTGTTGCAATGAATAGGAATTTTTTGTTCTTAGACACTCTCCAAAATTCCACACTAGACATGCAAGATCAATTGTGTGAATTCTACTTGCATAATTTGGTTCTTTCAGATGAAATTGCATGGAACCCATTGATGCTTGTGGGGGATATCAAGATAAGGGCCTTAGCTTCTTATGTTATAAATGAGCATCAAAGGGGGGTGCTTCTAAAAGAATATCATGAGAGGGAGAAATCTCTCCCCTATAGCTAAGAAAGGAGGTAGTGGACCCAAATGAAGTGATAGACCAATGGTTGGATCTCTTAGAGCATAGGAGAGTCAAAGCATAGATTATGGAATGTAGAGAACAAGATTATAAAAGGATGAAAGGACTAGCATCTGGTGACATCAGAGAAGCTTTTAAATTTTTTCAAGTAAGATGGAATGAGCTTATGCTAGAATTAAAAAGGAAGGAACCACATTCTATGTACAATTATGTAGTAATTATTCATAGATCACATAAATATATTTCAATTGTAATACAAAATAGAGTTACTTGGTTCTCACTAATCTTTCATCCCCATATCCTCTTGTTCCCTATAGCACATTAGACAAGGAGGAACCAAGAGGAAGAAGAAGCAATAGAAAATAAAAGGTCGGCAAAGCTCTCAGATCAAAAAGGTTACTACTTGAAACATGGAAAAGGAGTACACTGTGTGGTAGGTTTTAGAGAGATGGCCCTACAATATAACCATCAACCCTAGAGTTGCTTGAGGACAATCAATAGCTTAGTTGGGGGACAATGATGGGATCAATTAACGGCTAGTTTCCTTTACTATTTTATGCTTTTATGCTTTTATCTGCTAAGTTTCACAGACATTCCCAAGACTTTATATATCTTTTATATGCCTTTCATACACTTTAAAGTAGACTTAAGTATGTGGAAATAGAAATAATTTATGTTGATATATGTATGTATGTATGAATGCATGAATTTCTATGGGATTTAGTATGATTCTATGTTTAATTATGATTGTTAATAATGTGGATGCCTTAGGAATGAAATTAGCATCTTGCAACAAGAAAGACTGTTAACCCACAGCAATAGGTTTTCCTACCCACAGCATAAGGATTGTGGATGGTTGCAAGGGAGATGTCAAAATAGCTAAAGCACAACACTTCTAGAAGAGAATGAAGGCGATCATCTAATGATAAGTAGTGAGTCACCACATCATACTTTTTCTCACCAAATAAGACCACTAGGAGAAAAAGTCTATTCTCGTCAGGATTAATTTATGACATGACTGTTCTCAGGAACACGTCCCTATCATAACAGTTAACCATTAGGCATAGAGTTATAAATTTGTTTCTCTACTCCTACTTCATAGTTATTATTTTATGTTATTAGACTAATTCCTCTTCCTATCTTTGAGGAAGAGTGGATGACTACTTTATGAGGTTGTTTTCAGTCCTAGAGGAATAAAAATTCTCACAGACCCTATATAGTGGGATCTATTGTTGAAGAGAAAATCTAGTTGCTAGTAGATTGTTTTAGTTGATAATTGATCAATTTGATAAGTTAGTTTTTATTTATTATTCGTTACAACAGTAGATATGTGTTATTGAATAAGAAATCTTTTGTAGTTTCTTGTTGGATTTCATGTAAGAGTTTAGTGTTTGTATGCAATAAAGGGAATTAGTTGATATCATAAATTACTAAGTAAATAAGTATGTTTTGACAACTTATGTGGAAGCTGCAACTCAAGATAGGGCCACTTGAGGTACTTCTAATCTACTTCATTTCTTGTTGATAGATTAAATGATGCATTATTGAAATTAGTTAAGTAGTTTCCAATTAGATGCATGTGTTCTAATTCATGAATGTCATTCTGTGGTTTTGAATTAAATTTTATGGTTTCATGTTGGTTTCATACTCCAAAGGAATCAACTAGGAATTATTTTTTAACAATTGACAGTTACAATCTTAATTGATAAGTACTTGTAGCATAAGGTAACAATTTATATTTATTTTCCTATTTTAAGAATTAGCAGCTTATTTCATTTTCTATATTTTGTAGTCTTTCATACATGTGTGATTGCTTATACTCTATTGCGTAGGATGTGTCTAGATTCCATGAAAATATATATTGTGTCAACACTATCTAAAGTTTACGAGTCTCTAGTTGATAATTAAATGCAGCCTCATGTGAAAAATGAACTGATCAGTTAAGAATTCATTCTCTGAGTTATGTGTATACCTAGTAGCACCAAGTTGTTTAGAAATTACAGAGGCTCTACAATGGCACCTCATAATTATTACATGGAGATTGGTCAAAGACCATCCACCACCTATCCCAGAAATTAATTCTTATCTCGAGCATCATGATTACACCAATGTATTGGAAACCTCTTTGAATTTAGAGGAATAGGTTCATTGGTTCTAGGATTCATAAAAATAAGACATATGCTTTCTTTTCTTATGTCTTTCTTTTTCACTTCAGTATAGAACAATTTTGTTGCATAATATTGATGACATGAATCTCTATAAGTTTTATATTGATTTATTTGATTTTTTACTACATGTCAACATTCATCATCATGGGTCATGGCGTCGACAAGCGGGAGAGGGTGCGGGGGTCATAATTTGAATTCTTAGGAGGAAAATGGTGATGACGGCGATGGAGATGACCCTAACGGGGATGAGGATGGCGTAGAGAGTTTTTGTTAGGCTTTCTCCCAGGTTTTTGTTTTTTCTCCATGAAGTTGTTGTGGATGTTGCTTCCTCTATAGGCCCTTTTTCTCGTGCGTTTGATGTTGCTTCTAGCAGTGGCTTCCCCTATGGCATGTCTATGTTGGACGAGGGTTCGACTTTGAGGTGTGGCTCTTCATGCCTTTGTGTGTGGTGCTATAGGTTGTGCTAGGTGCTCTTGTTGATAGTTTTTCTAAGGATTTTGGTGGCATGACTTAAAAATTTGAAGGGAAAGCAAGGTCGGATGTGGTTTTGTATTGCTATGCCCTCTCTCCTCATTCTTTGTCTGTAGATTTTCCTGGTCCTCTCTAGCCTTTTGGGAGTTTTTTTCTTCTATGAGGGGGCTTTCATTTCTTGGGGATGTGGTTGTTGGGCTTCCTCTGGTGGAGTGGTTTGTGGATAATTTATGGCTCGATTCATACCTTGTATGGCTCAGAGGGTTGGAGGTTGTTTTGTATTGTCTGGTCGGATCTCTACACTCTCTGCCCAACAGTTGTCCTTGCCTTATCCTCCTTCTTTTGGTTCCCTCTATTGTGTTGGTTGTGGGGCTTAGGGTTCTTGCTGAAGGGTTGTTTGAGGAGTTGGATGGCATTATCTCAGACCTTGACTGGTATGTTGGGTCAAGGAAGTGGTTTTTTATCGTTGTGTATTCGCTCCTCTTTCTCTATCAACTGGCTTTTTGGGATCTTTTACCACTATGAGGGTGCTTTCATGGTTTGGTCTACCTCTAGAGGATCTATTGGTGGAAAGTTCTTGGCATGTTTCAAACCCTGACCGACATGTAGGGTTGGAGGTAGTTATTCATTATCTTTCCAAATTTTTGTTGTCATTGTTTGGAGGTTTACCTTGCCTTTCCCTTCCTCCTTTTGGACCCTTGGTTTGTTCTTTGGAGCCGGTTCCTATTTTGGGCTCCTTTGGCTTTTTGTTGTTCCTGTTTCTTGGGTGGTTGTTGTGGCTACTAGACTTGGTGCTTGCCATGGTTCTCTTGGGTGGCCAATTATTTTTTTTGTTCTATTTGCTCCTCATTGCTTGGATCCTTTTGCTCATTTTTCTAGATGGGGATATGTTGGCTTGGAGTGTTGAGCTTCCTCTTTTGTGGTTATGGATCAATGAGCTTGTTTTATCTTGGGTTTCTTTGGTCCTTATGTTTGTGATCCCGATTGGGATTGTGTTGCTCGTGGAGGAGTGCACTATTTTTTCCTCTCTGCTCCAATATTCTTCTTTTCCAAAGGAGGTTTTGGTGCTCTCTTCTATGGGTGTGGTTGCTTCCTATTGGTTTTTTCAACTATGGTCTTCTTTGGAGGTGGATACTTCTTCTTCGAAGGTGAATCCCTCTTCTATTGAGGTGAAGAGGTGGGTTGTGAATCAATTGGGAAGGTATATTTTCTATGCTTTTGGGCTTCACTTCTTCCTCTCCTATAGAGGGGAGCCCCTTCCTATTGAGGTGGAGGTTGGGTTGGTGCTACTGGTTGACTGGTTAGATGATTGTGTTGTGAATCATTAGTGTTCCTTTGTGATTCCTAACTCTCCTATTGAGGTGGGGAGTTTGGTTCATTGGTTGGTGCTGACAAGTGTTTTGTTGATGTCTGGTTGGTTTCAGATGATGGTTTCTTGGATGTCTCTGATGTTTGGATGGTTCTTGCTGATGGTTTCTTGACTGTCTTTGGTTGTTTGTTGTTGGTTAGGACTAGCAAGAGGTATGTTGCAGTCTGGATGATTCAAGCTAATGGTTTCCTGACCATCTTAGGTCGTTCTTGGATTCAAGTTACTTTGTAATTCTTGGTTACTTTGAGTTTAAGGTGCCTGTCAAAACCTTATATTTCGAGTAGATCTGGGTAGTCATGTTGTTTCTCTTTTGATCTATTGTTGGTTTGTTGTTGGTTGTCTATGTTGATTCCTTGTGTAGCCTATTCTTCTTTGTGTGGGTTTTGGGTCTCTATCAAAAGCTGCATGTAAATGGTTTTGGGTCCATTCAAAACCTATTGTAAATGGTTTTGGGTCCATTAAAAACATGCTTTTCCCTTAATCAAAAAATTCATCATCATGGCTTCCAATGCTAAGGCAAGGGATTGATGATGTTGGTTTGATGTTGAACCCCTCAATTTTGAAACTATTTCATGAATTATAACTTTGTTTTGCTCTAGATTCCCTAACAAATCCTCTTGGCTTTGTTCAAGGTTTATTGGAAGGGTAGGAGGAGGGTCAAACATCTGAGGTTTTTCCTTAAGTAAGTCATTATTTAAATTTTTTGTGGCTCAAGGTTTACATGATCTAATAAATAATTCAAAAAAATATGAAATTGATCAAAAGTTAATCCATTTTTTCTAATGCAAAAATATCACTTACCTCTTCTTTGACATGGCATTGTGAAGCTAGGTTGTAAAGGGAAAAACATTTCTGCGTTATGTAGAGTTGAGGGAAAGAAAACCGTTGTAAAAAATGTGGGTCATGGGTGAGCAAAATTATAGGTTTTTTTCTTTTTATAACTTTATTGAGAAAAATGTTTATGCATTTTGATTTAATAAAAATGTGCACGTGTTTTGATTTCATAAAAAATGTGCATGTGTTTTGATTTCATAAAAAATGTGCACGTGTTTTCATTTCATAAAAAATGTGCACGTGTTTTGATTTCATAAAAATGTGCATGCATTTTTCTTTCATAAAAATGCACACATGTTTTGCTTTCATTAAACATGCACATATTTTGCTCTCATAAAAACACTTTTGTGTTTTACTTTCATAATAACATATGTGTGTGTGTTATGTGTTCAAATAATGTGTGTGTTATGGATCAAGTTTTTTGAGCCATAACATGAGTGCGTTATTTGATTTTTTTCAAAACATGAGTGTGTTTTGCTCATTTTTGGGCATTTGGCCACTTTTTTGTGCCTCATATTGGTGCACATGCCCCTAGAACAAGAAAATATTGTTATTTCAATATTGGGAGGTGCAATTATAATTGTGAATCCTCTTAATATGGTGTATAATATAAATTATGTTATATTAATCCTTGTACTAAGGTGTCTACAACTCAAATAACTCAAATATTATGTGTTAATCCTCCACCTTTGTGTGGAGGTATTGCTTGAGAATAGTTACATGCATTGACTAAGTTGTTATAAACTTCTTATCCCTCTTAAACTTTACAAGAAAAAGTAATTTTATTGAAAGTGTTTTTTTTTTTGGATTAACTATGTGATTTGTTTGCATCAATGTTTTAGATCACACTATGTAGTTTTTCATCGTGGTGAAAAAATTGTAGGAGAAAAATGGGTGATTACAGACCAATAAAGGATAAAAGAGATGGGGGAGAGGTTGCACGAGATTCAAGATTGGAATTTAAAATGAGGAAAAATTATAGATAAGAAATTAAATAATAATAAAAAAGAGAAAATATGATTAATGTTAGTGATAAATATAAATAGCCAGAAAAATGTTTAATTAAACAAATAAAAATGACTTAATATGAAAAAGAGAACAAATGAAGAAATAAGAGAAAAAAAATGAATAAAATAAAAAAGAAGATAGAGAATAAAAATAATAGTAAATAATAGAGAAAAAACATATAAAAGTAAATGAAGAGAAAAATAGAAGAAGATATAGGAAGATATGTAAATATAAAAATTATATATAAATAGATTATATAAAAAAGAAAAGGAAATAATTAAAATATAAATAATTTCTAAGCTAATTTATTTTAAAAATCTAAAGATATAATAAAATAATTTATATATAAAAAATATAAAGATGTATAAAGATATAAATGAAGCTTTTTATATATAAGATGTAAATATATATAAAGATATACATAAATATTTAAGCTAATTTATTTTAAATATCTAAATATATGATTAAATAAGTTAATACAAAATTTCAAATTTTATATTAATATTTATGTATCTTTATATATTTAAGATATAAAGATATCAAGTTGTATATCTTTATATATAAGATATAGAGATATATAAAGATATATAACTTAGATATTTATTTATATCTTTATATGTCTCTATATTTTATATATCTAAAGATATTTAAGTTAGATATTTATTTATATTATATTTATATATATAAAGATATTTAACTTAGATATTTATTTATATTATATTTATATATATATAAAGATGTATAAATATATAAATAAATCTTTATATATCTAAGATGTAAAGATATATAAAGATAGAAAAAAAATATCTAAGCTATATATCTTTAGATATAGAGATGTATAAAGATATAAATAAATCTTCATATATATAAGATGCAAAGATATAAATAAATATCTAAGATAATTTATTTTAAATATCTAATAATATAATTAAATAGGTTAATACAAAATTTTAAATTTTATATTAATATTTATATATCTTTATATAAATATACAAAGATATATAGTTTAGATATCTTTAATATAGAAGATATAGAGATATATAAAGATATATAGCTTAGATATTAAATTTATATCTTTATATATCTTATATATCTAAAATATTAATATAAAATTAAAAAAATTATAGTAATCTATTTAATTATATTTTTAGATATTTAAAATAATTAGCTTAGATAAGATATATAAATAAATATCTAAGCTAGATATATAAGATTTAGAAATGTGTAAAGATATAAATAAACCTTTATATATATAATATGTAAAAATATATAAAGATAAATAAATATATAAAATAATATCTAAAAATATAATTAAATAGGTTAATACAAAATTTTAAATTTTATATTAATATTTATATATCTTTATATATAAGATATGGAGATATATAACTTAGATATCTTTAAATATAGAGATATATAAAGATATAAATAAATATTTACACTAGAGATAGAGATATATAAATATATAAATAAATATCTAAGTTATATATATATATAATATATATATATATTATCCTATTTAATTATATTTTTAGATATTTAAAATAAATTAACTTTGTGTGTGTGCCTGCCTATTTAATTATATTTTTAGATATTTAAAGTTAATTAGCTTAAATATTTATTTATATATTTATATCTTATTTATAAAAAGGTTTGTTTATATTTTATACATCTTTATATCTTATATATAAAGATATATAAAATTTAAAAGCTTGTATTAGCTTATTTAATTATCTTTAATTTTTAAAATAAATTAGCTTAGATATTATTTATATGCCTTAAGGATATATCATTAGCTTAGACTATTTTATATGTTTTTATTTATACATATATTTAATTCTTTCATTTTATATATATATATAGTCTATTTATATATAATTTCTATACCTGCATATCTCTATATTCTCTTTTCTTTTTCTCTTCATTTACTTTTATATATTTTTTTCTTTATTATTTACTATTATTTTTATTCTCTATCTTCTTTTTATCTTATTCATTTTCTTTATCTTATTTTCTCATTTGTTCTCTTTTTCATATTTAATCATTTTCATTTGTTTAATTAAACAATTTTCTTTCTATTTATATTTATCAGTAGCATTAATTGTAGTTTCTCTTATTTTTCTATTATTTAATTTCTTATCTCTCATTTTTCCTCATTTTAAATTCCAATCTTGAATTTTGTGCAACCTTTCCCCTTCCCCATCTCTTTTTAACTTATCTTGGTATGTAATCACTCATTTTTCTCCTACAATTCTTTTTTTATCCTAATGATGGATCCCTTGATATAAACAAATCGCACCCAGAAAAAACACACTTTCAACATGAACTGTGAAAATCTAATATCTTTAAATGATTTTATTATAATTATTTTTTAATGTCGTTTCAAGACCTACAAATTATTAGAATCACGTTTCTTATAGATAATGACATTATATTGATAAAACCTCAAATCTATGGTGATTTTGATGTGTTTTTAATGCCTTGTTAACTTGGAAAATTGTTGTATTCATTGTGTTAAATATAGAAAGTTTCCAATAAAAACCAACTACATAATAGGAAAGCGAGAGAGATTGAAGAAAGGAACCCTAAAAGTGGAGGGCCCCTTGCATCACATGTTTCCATGGAAAAGGAATGGTGAGATTCAATGGAAAATGTGACATCACATGGTTCCATGCTTCAAATACCCTTTGCTTTAAAAAATCCTCCTTCATGGACCCACTGAATCAGCTGCCTCACATTACTACTATCATCACTTTTTCACTATCAGTGGCTACAATCCATACCCACCATTCTTTTCAGTTCTTAAATCTGCTTTCATTTTCACACTGTGATGACGATGATACAGTTGCAACGTACCCATTGCTCTGGTTGACAATATAAAATTTGGGTAGGAGATCAACGTCACAGTGACAGAAAATCAATGTCACAGTGACAGGAAAACAACGTCACAGTGACAGGTAATGTCGGTAAGTGGTGGTGGAAAGACAAGGAATCAAGGCTTAAAAACCATATATACAGGACGGTGAAGATTCATTCTATTGGGCCACTGAAAGATCAGACCTCTTTCAGGGAAGAATAATTAAATCCAGTTGTGATAATGGTATGAAAGCAATTTGCCTAACAAGGCCAAAGTCATATCTCTCACATCAGTCTTGGTCTTTTGTCGGCCTGCATTAGATTCCATTTTGTTCAGACTCCTCAAAAGTGGGAGATGTTTGGTCTTTGGGTATATAAACTTATTCATCTTTTTCCAACAGCTAGACACAGGTAATGTCTGAGGTAATGTGAAAGGAATCTTCTTTGGCTCTTCTGATGGGGGTGTAGCAGAACGGCTAGTCTGCATCTATCTTGAACTTTGTTACTGATTGATGGTTTGACAGCTGTGAATAGGTAATCCGTGAGGTAATGAGAAAGCAATCTTCTGTGACTTTTCTGACTGAGCTGTAGCAGACCGGCTGGTCTGTATCTATCTTGAAATATGTTATTCACTTTTATGATGTGGTATTCTTCACGTATAAAAATAGATAATCTAATTAACGAGTTCATTTTGTTATCTAATATGATAGTACAAGTCTATGAGTATGATAGTACAAGTCTATGAGTTCATTTTGTTATCTAATATGATAGTACAAATCTATGTTGATACATCTTTCATCAAGAGTCAAGGGTCAAGGGGTATCCATTCTTCATTTTGTTATCTGATATGATAGTACAAGTCTATGTCGATACCTTTTCGTCAAGAGCCAAGGGCCAAGGGGTATCCATTCTTCATTTTGTTATCTGATATGATAGCACAAGTCTATGTTAATACCTCTTGAGCCAAGAGTCAAGAGTCAAGGGGTATCCATTCTATCAAAGTCTCTTGGGGCATGATCGTGACCTTATCCCTTGAATGTCGGTGGATGGCATAATCAAAGAACCTACCATCAGCCTCACTAGTTGTGCCCAATCAATTGCACTATGACCCTTTGGTACCTAATCCACTTTTAATTTATTAAAGTTGTTTTCATTTTAAATCTGAAATTCAAAGTACAATAAAGTATTATAATATGTTTTAGATTTTAAGATTGAAGAATTAAGTGTTGAGGTTGAGGTTTTTGTAAGGGGAACAAAAGAGTAAAAGAAGCTTGTCTATTTTGGTAGTTTATGATGATTCTTACATATGAAAAGGATTATGACGAAGGACAATTTTATCAAATTTAGGTTTTAATTTTTTATATTGTCTCTATTTCAATAGGGATGGGACTTTGAGTTGTAGCATTCTATTAGGTGTGATAATGTTTTGTACAATTAAATTGATGTCTACTTATTGTGCTAGTGTCTTACATATTTGTAATATTGTGCGTCCCATACATTGGTATCATGGATGACTACACTAATGTCTCATATGAACACATTGACATCCTTTGTAATTTTTTATGGTAAATTAAACAATCTCTAAGATCTTCTACACCTATGCATGCATCAAAATGTTTATTTCCAAACAATTTGATATTTATGGCACATTTAGGGACTACGCTAGTTCAACAAGATGTACAAAGAGAAAGTGGGTGTGAGCCCTAGGTGCAAGAGTGAAGGTTTAGCTCATAGAGATGCTTGTCATGTGAGATTGTTACTCCCATGTGTGAAGGGTTGCATATGTTCTCTCTTGGATTCCCTAAATTATCATGAATTCAATTCAAATTGGATCCTTATTAATCAAGCACCAACTAACCAACTTTTTACCATTAAGGGGTGAAACATGGTTTGCATGCAAATGAGAGAGAAATTCGGCATTTTAAGGCAAGAAAAGATAAACTTGAACGTGAGGGATACTATTACATGTAATTATATCCGAAGGATGAGAGCCCAATATGCTAGCATCCTACATGCCCTAGAAAAATAAGAAGTGAAAAAGAGAAGACATTTAAATGTGATAGGGGTTTTGATTAAGATAAAAATGGGGAAAGGGCTCAATCCCGCTATAAAAGTAGCCATAAAGGCTAAAATTATGAGTCTCGCCAGAAGTGAGACTAGAAACCAAAAACCAAAAAAAAACAAGGTATGAATTTAGATACTTTGATAGGGATTTCATTCTAATGCAAGGTATAAATTTAGAGATAGTTGTTGTGTCAAATGGTTGAAGGTGGTCAATATCATGCTTAATAAGTAAGGGTGCTAACATGAGTGCCAAACAAGATAGAAAAGTGCTAAGGATGCACATTTTGTCTTTACATTTGTAACAACCTCGGACTTTCTTAAGCATTAACCAAAATGACGTCCCAATATTTTAAACTAGTACAAGATGAAATTCTATCAACTTCTATTAACTTCCATAATACAATATTGTAATGAATATGTGAGACATGCAAGTAATATGTGTTTACAATCTATATAATATATAACTCTCACTCGAAGTAATGCAATAAGGAAGTACATCTCAAGTACATTGTAATAATATAAAAGTCTCACAAATACGCGATTAGTACTCAACAATGAAGATAACATCATTTCATAACCAAGATATACGAGGGTTCAAAACTACAACCCTCATCCATAATATGAATACGATAGATCATGGACCAACCACACATAGACAAGCGGCTTAAAAATAAAGTACACCGTAAATAGTATCTAAAGAAGTCCAAGCTTAACTATATAATCTAATCCTCCAAGAGTCCATGCTCCTACTATTGGTCAAGGAAGGATTTGAACCCACCATGAGGATGTGTCATTCTTCCCCATCCATTAGTCAAGATGAAGAAGCACCATATGTAATCCAAAGGTGTGGTCAATATAATATTAATAATTATCTTTTTGGTTTATTTATTAAATATCATACACATGAAGTCATAGGTCCAAAATGTATTTAAAATACATATAATAGATTTCATAATGCACATTCTCAAAAATAGACACATGTCAAATAATCATTCCAAGATAACCAATATTTATAACACATTATTTCTACCAACAAATACACATGTATGAATGCAAGGACATGAATAAGCCAAAATATGATAATTGATAAAAGCTACAAGTCCTTTCAACTTTATAAGGTTTGAATTAGTATAATACATCTTCGTGGAGCTAGTTTGGATTTTAGACTTTTGAATTTTCAAAACCCTCAAGAATTGTACAGGGAAGTGTTAAAAATTTGTGTATTAAGGCTTCTAAAACCCTAGCCCTTATTCAAAACCCAAGCATTTATCTCAATCCCCTACACTTATCTTATATCACATTGTTTTCCTATAACTGGGGATGTCTCTCACTTAATTTATATTAAGGGTTCTATCGAGTGTGTTTACTGGCCCCTTCTATTAGGTTACCGAGTGGACTTGTTAAAATATTTTCTAAAAAATTAAAGTCCTAATTCTATGTCCCCCTATGTCATTAACTTCACGGCCCCTTGTCTTAGCGCTCACTTAAGACAAAAAATTTGGATGTGCTTTAATAAAGTCACTTTTAAGTTTCCCACGAAAGGAAGGACAGGTGTCCACTTTTTACCTCATTCTGCCATTCCACATGGAACATTTTATTAAATAATGCTCTGTGGAACTGTAGAATCATCACCACATGGTGTCAGGGTATTGCTCAAGGTTGCAAATCTTTTGTGAAGAATGAGGTGTGACACGTGGTACGCTTTTAAGGCATTACATGAGTGCGTGGATAGATTTACAAAGGAGAAATTATTGGTCCACAGAATTGTAGAAAGTCGACAGGTGTCATGTTGTAAAGGTGTTTCACAAGTCTGTGAGATGTTTCAAGAGGACCTAACGAAGCCCGCATAATTGCTATAAAGGGACATGTGGTTCATTTCTAATATTTTCAGAGATTCTATCAAAGGATAATAGAATGTGGACATGTGGCACAATCACATGAGGTTTTCACAAGTCTGCAAGCTCTTCATAATGGTTCTATTTTCAAGATGAAGAATTGCAGAAAGCTGCCATGTGCATTATATAATGACATCAGCTACTTTTTAGTTGAGTTTTTTTATGGCCCCACTTCGAATGATGTGTAAATTTTCCCCTCATGGATTCATCTGATGGGTTGAAGATTTATCGATGTGTTCCAAATATTTTAAAATTGGTCAAATCATCTCTAGCCATTGGATCTTGTCATGTCATCAAGAAACTGATGGCTTGCATTCAAACTTGTAAAATGGACAGTTGAAGGCTCTAGGCTAGCTCGCATGAACTAAGAGTAATGGCAAACAAGATTGGTTTCTACTAGGTTTTCATCATAATTGCTCCTATAAATGCTATGATTCAACCCATAATTCAACCCATTTGGCATTTGAAGCATTTGATGAGAGAATTTACAGAGCTCCAATGTTTTTCACAATGAACTAGGGTTTCCAAAAGAGAAAAAATCAAGTACTTTTCTATGAAATTCATCGAAGTTACAGTCCTAGGTTTGTATTTAGGGCTTGTATAGCTTAATTACCATTTGAAAGTACCAAAAAACCTAGAATCATACACAAAAAGCCTAGTTTGAGCCTGAATTGTAACCATGAACCATTCAAAGGACCAACCCTCAACTTAAAAGAGGTCATTCGATGAAGACCTAATTATCCAACTCCTTGGTTTGACACAAAAATAAATTTGGCCTCATGGCCTTGGAGCAGCATGTGGATTAGTAGATAATGCTAGAGAGTGTAGGGATGTTTCACTTCCCCTTACTGGATGGGAATTATTTGTGCACTACTACGAGAAGAGAAATTTGAAGGTTCCCATTTCAAATGTATGGACATACAACCTAGGGAAACTAGTGATCCCAAACATATTTATGGATTTGGATTTGATTAGACATATTTCCAACCACTATGATGAGAATGTCGGGGCTATTGAGGCTCCAAATGGAGGAGAATTAATTTTGATTAACAAGGCCTTAATCTTTGAGGTCTTTGACCTAAAATTGGCTACCAACAAGGTCATGTAATTTGACCTATTCAAACAAAAGTATCAATAAGACCAAAATAGCTTTAGAGCACATTAGCTTCCTAAGTTTAGAATGAAGGGTTTTGACAGAAAATCTATAATAATCCTTGCCAATGAGGTTGAACCCTTCAATTTGGATACCTTTGAAGATTATTTTATCAAAATCTACAATGCATTATGCCACGTTTTAGGGGGTGATGCTCAGACAACAATATCAATGCCTGTTATGTATATGGCTGCAGATATTCAACATCCAATGGTGAACACTGAGTTTGATTTTGCCACCTACATAGTTGATGCCATCCACAAGTAGCTAGTGGAAATCAAAAAGGGCAACAAAGTCTTCAGTTTTAGATGGCACTCTTTCTTGTGCCATATATTCTTCTATGGAGAAAGAGGAAAGCAAGGAAAACTTTAAGAAACCCCCCCCCCTTGACGAAGGTGTAAAAATCTAGCGAATCTTGTATACTTCCCAATAAAAATATGAATTTTAGTGGCGAATTTTTTCATTTTTTGTGAAAAAAAAATAATCATTAGCACAAATCTTTTCTAATCGCTAGAAGTCTGTGGAAAATCCTAGCGAAATAAAAAAAAATTAAAACCACTAAAAAATTTCCATTGGCGATTAAAATCTATTTTCAAACCAATAAAATATTTCGATTGGCGAATTAAACTTGTTTTCAAACCAGAAAAAATAATTTTGTTGGCGATTAAAACTTTTTTTCAAACTAAAAAATAAAATTCATTGGCAAATTCAACATAATATCAAACTAACAAAAAAAATGCAGTGGTGGCCTGTTAAGGGGCTTGGTTGGGTTAATCTAACTAAAATTTCTATAGAAGTGGATAAATGGGAAAAACCAAATGAAGGTTGGTGGAAGGTAAATTTTGATGGAGCATCAAAACTAAAAAGGAAATTTGGGTCCATCCGGAGCTAGTAGTATTGTTCATGATTGGAATGGGAATGTGCTGGCCATAGGAGCAATGAGGTTGAAGGAGGGAACCAATAATGTAGCGGAAGTAGCAGCAACCTTAATGGCAATTAAGATAGCCAGAAAGTTAGGGGGATCAAAGATACATCTGGAGGGTGATTCTTTAATAATAATTCAAGCAATTACAAAAGGAGGAATCGATGCTTGGCATCTATAGGGAGTGATTAGGAAAATTACTGAAAATCAATCTAACCACGACCGTCTAATGAATTGTCAATCTAACTTTGCTAATCGAGGGCCGAGAGGTAATAATTTTCCAAACTCCACACGTACTGATCTTAATTATCCATCGATCCTCCAGTCATGTCCACTTGCTAAAATATGCTCTTGATCTTCACTTCATAAATGCACTTTCCTTGCCACCTTTCCTATCTTAATTCACCAAAGTCGAGGTTTTGGTGCTTTTCCTAACCTTAGTTGCAAGTCTTTCTTGGTCATCTTTGTAGTCGGTGGGTCGTAGGTTTTGAAAACTTCTAAACTTCAAACTTTGGTTTTAAGGTTCCAAATTTCAGCGACCATGTGACATTATGGACCATGATCGTTCAATGAAATTTTGATGGACGGCTATAGTTGCATTCGAGAAGTATATCTCTCAAGCACTAGATTTGTGAATTGAAACCTCTAGAATTACACTAGAACCGTTAGATGTGGACATGTGGGGAGATCAAGGCTCATCATCATGGTAATGAACCCGATGGGTTAATTTTGGCGATGAGCGATAGAAGAACTTAAGTGGCAGAAATATGCACGTGCAGAAAGTTTGTTTTAAAAGAGGGACCGCCTACGAAGAACGTAGGACTAGGGCTTAAAAACTTGAGAACGTTTCACATAAAGGATGTAAAGGAAAATCAATATAACCACAACCATTCGATGAATTTTTTATGGACGATTGTAGTTGCCTTCTGGAAGTAAATCTCTGAAGCAGTAGACTTGCGAATTGAAACCTCTGGAATAACACTAGAACCGTTAGATGTGGACACGTGGTGAGATCAAAGCTCATTTTTCTCTTTTCAATGCCTCGACGTATTACATTTCATTTAATTGAAATTCTTAATATTTTGAACATCTGAAGCAATTGATTGGATAGCTCATAGCTTTAATGAAACAAGATTTGTAATGATTTCATATCGTTTGAGTGGCACTGGTAGTGCTAACTAGAGTCTAGTGATTTTGACAGCTTGTCAAATTGAGGTACAATTTGCATGTAGCCAGACATCAATCAAATTAAACATTTTAATTGTATATGTAAGGCTTAAGATACACGAATCGACTAAGTTGGTTTTTTGGTTTGCGTGAATTAGGCTAGTAGTGGCACTAGTGGCCCATAAATTGTAATTCAGTTGTAATAAAATAAATGGTTGTGTTGTGTTAATCTTTGTTATAAATTTATAGTAAAGAGTTATTTTCTAAGTTTAGTGTCTATGAATCTATTCAAATTAGTTTTTTTTTCCTTTAAGAAATTAAGTATTATTTATTTATGAAATAATTGCATGCAGATTTAAAAGTAAAACATAAAGCAATACAAATGAAAAAATAAAGTTGCCATCAAATTGACAAAAAAACATTATAAACACTAAAAGTTGTCAATCTTGTTAAGGTTTACCAAAATTTTATTGATTTCTAATTTTTCATTGACCTTCTCCCCCGGTTCCCAATATCATTATTCATTTTATTAAGTCCTTTGCAACGTTAAGTTACCGGCCCCTTGGCCTTGATGTCAATCCTAGCGCATTAAAGTTTAAAAGAACTTTAAAACACATGTTTATTATTTATATCATAATTCATAAATTAATCAACCGTTCGATGAACATTTGATGTATGTTTGTAGTTGCATTTCGGAATGAAATGCACAAAGCGCTAGTCTTTCAAACTTAAACCTCTAGAATTACCCTTTAACCATTAGATTTACAATGATCAACAGTTTAGAATTTGCTGCCAATGTAGGACTAAATGGCTAGTGAAACAAGATTTGTAATGATTTCATATCGTTTGAACTTTGAGTGGCACTGGCAATTTTGACAATTGACAACTTGTCACTTGTCAACTTGAGGTACATTTTGCATGTGGTGAGGTTGTCAAAGTCCAGATGTCAATCAAATTAAACATTTAAATAAATGTAAGGCTTAAAAGTTACACGAAACGATTAAAATTTAAGTATGTTTTTTGGTTTGTGTGAATCACAATTATGATTCATGAATCATGATTATACCTAACCTCACACGTGACACGTGTGAGGTGTACATAGGGACCAGGCTGGTAGTGGCACTATTGGTGGTACTGTTGCCCATAAATAAGGATAGTAAGCACAACTAAAAATTGAAATCATTCGTTGAAGGCTAAAGGCTTTACTATTGAGTGAAATGTTCGAATTTTCATAAGGGTTTTCATTTTGTAGGGTTAATAAGCAATAGGATTCAAGAAGAAGATGATGTGGCATTATTGGGGATACTCTAAATTCTCTTGCCTGTAGTTATGTAGTTACAACTTGTAAAAGACCAATTTCATTCAAGTTGAGAATGGGTGGAATTGGAAAGAAGTTAATTTGGTTCACCTGACTTCTCAGACAGGTTTTGAGCTAGGATGAGGAGCTTTGATGGAGATAAGTGCTCTCCTAGTGCATGGAAGCTGCAAGTAGAAGATGGGAGCATTTACAACCCCTCATCTTCTTCATGACTCTGATTTTCAAAGGGGAGAAGTACATTTTGTATCTTCACAGCTCCCATTTCCCCAGTTTGATTAGCCCGCCTTTCCCCATGCATTTATTTTCAAACACCATGCTTGATCCTGGAAGTCCCAAGCATTTATTTTCATAGTGCATGGTTGACCCGGCAAGTCCCATTTATTTTCAGACACATATGTATTACATTTATGTTTTCACCAGCGATCCAGCAGAAGTTTGGCACTTGCACTTACATTTGTATTTGTACTATGTAATAATGTAACATTGTAATTCATTTGTAATAAAATAAATGGTTGTGCTATAATTTGGCATTGTAATTCCTTTTATTAAGTCCTTTACAACGTTAAGTGTTACTGTGCTATTAATGTGACATTGTAATTCCTTTTATTAAGTCCTTTGCAATTGTAACGTTAAGTGTTATTATGCTTAGTGCTATTAATGGTTGTGCTATTAATGTGACATTGTAATTCATTTTATAAAGGCTTTGATGTCAATCCGAGTGCATTAATGGTTAAAAATTAAAAAACTTTAAAACACATGTTTATTATTTATATCATAAATTACTCAACCGTTCGATGAACATTTGATGTATGCTTGTAGACTCAAAATAAGGGAGCAAAGCAAGCTTAGTCTCTAGTCCTCTGAGTTTTATAACCATATGACATGTTGCATTGTCGCAGAGTTCTAAATTTTCATAACTACCTGATTCCTTGACTTGGTTCACTTTGTTGAGTAACTTAAGTTCATGCATATGTAACCTTTGAGTTATGGTGTGTGGATTTAGTCGATGGGTCGGAGGTTTCGAAAACTTTGAAACTTTAGGCTTTGTTTTTTAATTTCCAAGTTTCAATGACCATGCGACATGATGGACTTATCTTTCCTTTCAAAGGCGTCGTCATATGACATCTCATTGAATGTTATGTATGGAATAAACTTGAGTTGTCTTTTCAGGAAATTCCAAAAGCATGCATGTTTAAAGGCTATCTTTTCGAGGAATGAAATTGAATGCCGCATTTAAAGCACGTCCTATCAAAAATAATGGCATAAGTGGGTGGCAAATTTTTTCTCAGACATTTAGCCTGCATTCTTGTTCTTTTCCAAGGCCAGTACTTCTCAAGTGCAAACATTATTTGTACTTAGACTTTCAGCCTACATTCTCATTCTTTGCCAAGGCCAATACTTCTCAGAATCTCATGTGCAAGCATTCGTTCTTCATGAATTTGTGCTCATGTAAAGTGAACGTTGGGTTGGCGTAAGGGATATGGCGCTTAGAACTTTTACGTTAGACAAATTTTGCGCACACCTGGAGAGGGACGACAAGTCTGAGTTGGATATAAAACTCTTAGAAAGTGGGATAACTCAGGCTAGAGGGTTTCCAGAAGTTGTGTTGAGTGTGGACCTAATAAATGCATGTGTGAAAAGGTACATTCCGCAGACACAGGAAATTAAAGTCGTAGATGAAACTGTAATTGCAGAAATTTCTCCTAAAGTTGTTTCCCGCATGCTAGGGATTCCAAAAAGGGAACCTATAGAAGACATGTCTATCGCAGTGGCAGGTGAATTTTTCAAAGTGAATAAGGACTGGTGCAAGAACTCCATGGCCAAAACCTGGTTGAAGTCTGAAAAGAAAGGTAAGTTGCAACTACCGAGTAAACTCAAAAGATTACATTTTAAGGGAGAAATTGCATATACTATTACTCTATTGCACCGCGTTGTTGGGAATGCACAAGTTGAGTTATTTGAGGATTGGATGTGTCAGTTTATCTTGATAGTCTATGATGAGAACATTTTCATTGAATGGGATGAAGTTATTTGCTTCCATTTGAATGAGTAATTAATTAATTTCCATAAGACTACTACTTTTTTTATGTGTTCTTATCTAACGTACATTGTAGGTAGTCAGAGATCCTTTTGGCCTGGGTTGGAGCCACAAGGAACCCCAACTTTTGATATGCCTGTGTATAAACGCTTTCCTCACTTCACTAAATAATTTGGAATGAGTGATTTTTGTCATGTTAATGATGCATTTTTAATGGAGGTCGTGAGGAAGCTAGATGGAAATCCAGAAATGCACCTTTCCCTTGAATCGATTTCTCTTGTATCAAAATTTGGGAGTTTTTATATCCAATTTGATAAGTTTTCCTATCTAAGAATAGGGAATTTTGAGAAAGCCCCATGTAAATTACCTCAGTATCCTGAAGATTTACTAATATTTCTGGAAATTTGTCGACAAATGGACATGGTTAATATTAAGTATACGAACATGGGGAAATGAGGGTATGTCTTCCCATTGGAGACCCCTTCTTTTGTGTGCAAAACAAACTAGATGGCCAGGGGAGCTGAAGGAATTCTCAAGGAATATAACCTCCAGAATCTGTCTATGAGAGCTAATTTTCACAGTAAGGGTTTTGTGAAGCATAATCTCTATAGAGGGAGCTTATATCAGCATCACTCATCTATCAAAGATTTCTGGGAAGATTGTGTCGATGAGAAGGAAGATTTGAGAAGAGATTATATGAGGCTAACACTAAAATAGATACAAGATTTTGGTCTGTCATTTCACATTCCTAAAAATGTAGCTAAGGATTCAACAATCACAGATCGTACATATGAAAAATTGCCTGATAAATCCCACCCTAGGGTTGATTGGAGCCAAATTGAAATTTTAGATATGAGGGTGTGTGCTGCCCCAGTGCTTAAAAGAACCCAGGATTGGTTGGATGGGAAATGGCAGCAAGTTGTTGGTCCTCTTCAGGAGCCTAAGTCATCACAAAAGAATGAACAGGGGTCTACGCAAGCATCTAGTGCAAGTGTATCATCAAGGAAACCCTTTGTGAGGTCCTCTAGTGCAAATTCTTAGTCAGGAGGTGATGGTGATAGGCCAGAAGAAATAGTCAAGTTGAAGAGCATCTGTGAACAAGACAGTGTGCTTTCTCCTACGCCTAAGAAGAAGACCAATCAAGAAAAATTTGTGGCTGCAAATTTTAAAGCTATCTTTAAACAGATCACTGACGATAATATCTTTCCTCCTTTGTTTGAATTTCCCTCTTCTCTGCCTCTGGTTGATAATCCACCTATCACTCCTAACGCTCTTAAAGAAACTATTAGTGGAAATGAATATTTTGGTCTGGTAGTAGCCTCCCCAGGATGGCTGAAAAAAGCAGTGGAGAAGAAGAGAAAGCATATTCCTACAATGACAGTTGGAGTGGATACAGTTTCAAAGTTACTTCAAAGCTCTTCAAAACCTAAGAAAGCTAGGAGGATGTCAAGGATGGTGACTAATGCTACTTCTGGAAATCAAATGTTAGAAATTGTTGATCCTGTGAAGGATTTAAATGAAGATGAAATAATGGAGGCAGACTACAAAGTCACACATGTTGATATGGGGCTTCCAACACTGGAAGGTGATTTGTACCATGCCAATTATTTAGTCAATACCTTGATTAAAAGAGTGAAAGAACAGAGGAAAGAAAATATAAAACTGGTATCTCAAGTCCTCGCATTAACTTTATTTCTTCCATAGCCACTCCTCCTACATTTGATGAATCCTCAAGTTCTCAAGTAGAGGGCATCAATGTGCTCACCATAGAGAAAATTAAAAAGAATTTGAGCTATTCCAGAGCTGCTTGTGAGGGGATCGATAAAATATCTCAAGAGGCTATCTTCTTTCTGAATAAATTTGTGCTCTTTTACACTCGAGTTGTTAACAAGAGGGAGGAGTTAGTAACAAAACTTCAGCAGCTCAGAAAAGATCAAACTAGTCTCTATGTGCTCTCTGAGGAAATGAAAGAATTGAACTTTATGGATCCGAAGATATTAATTGGTGAGAAAATTGTGAATAATCCTAAGTAGTTGGACCCTTCCTGGTCCATTTCATTGGAATCGAAATTGAATATGTATGATAATCTGGTGAAGGAAACTAAAAATGCACTTGATCAATATTATTAAATGTTGGTGGAAGTTAAAGAATATTGTTGTATTCTAGGAGTGGAAATTACTGATGAGTTTGATGAAAACATTCTAGATATAAGAGATATCTCTCTGAAGTTTAGAGAGATATTCAAGAAAGAAATAGTTGATCCTGCTATAGTGACATGGGAGTCCTCAAAACTCAGTGGAATGGAGATCCACCTGAAGACTTATAAATGTGGAGAAGAGAGAAGATCTCAGATGTTGGTTGAGTCTAAAAATGCTTTGGTCACATGGAGAACCAGGTTACATATTACTACAACTTCAGGAAGCAAAAACATCACCGCAATTGTCACCAAGTACCGAGAATACAAGCAAAGAGTAAAGGCACACAAGGCGTTACTGAAGGAGAAGGAGACATAAATAATTGAAAGCGAAGGAGTCAATGTTGGGAGTGGGACTGTTGTTTGGTTTTTAGTTTTTATGTTATTTTCTTTAATTTGGCTCTCTTGATACTTCAAAGACTTTTTATTTTAATTTCTAAAACAGTTGTCTTCAAGAAACCGTTATCAAGACAAAAAACTTTATATTTTCCAGTGGATTGTCTATTATTGGAATGATAGATTTTTGGATAGTTTCATTGTTGTGGAATGTTTATCTATGAATAAATATTTTATGGTGATGGATGCGTAAGTATTTCTCAGTATAATTTAGGTGATTTGGTATTTTAAGCTTTTATTGTTTAAGTTGGGTGGATGCCTTTATAAGTTATTTATGTTGAATTGTTAGCTTCTATTAGTTATAACTTATAAGTTATGGATGTTGAACTGTTAGCTTCTATTCAAGGAATGGATTAATAATATTCCTTTTAGTTATTTATCAAATATTGTGTGAATGGAAATGCAATAGGAATTTATAAGTAGTGTGATAAGTGTTGTTCTTTAAAAATGATGCAAAATCACATATCAAATTCAATACCATGGAATACAACATAAAAAATTTGGCTTTTCCTAACCTTAGTCTCTAGTCCTCAGAGTTTTATAACCTTGTCATGGAGTTCTAAATTTTCATAACTTCCCAATTCCTCGACTTGGTTGATGGTTCACTTTGTTGAGTTGCAAGCCTTTCTTGGTCATCTTTCTACTCGATGGGTTGGAGGTTTCAAAAACTTTGAAACTTCAAATTTTGGTTCTAAGGTTCACTTTGTTGAAGCAAGAATGGAAAAGAGATCAAGAAAACTTATTATTATAACTAATAACACTATGAAGAAATGATCACTAACACTCACCTTTTAAGTCTACGTTTTCGGCTTTCGTTAACTTCCAAATCAAGAAATAGAACCTCAAAACTGAACAAAATGTGTAAGAATAAATGACACTTTCGATTGTATTTATATAAATCCATGATTCCATATTTTTTGAATTCTGTAGTATTTTTAAATGGTATATTAAAGTTTTGGCAAATCCTGTGTGCTTATACAATGATACGTTGTAATTTTCAAGGCGAAATGTGTCCTCAAATGTAATTATTTTTTAATGTTATTGGAAAAATAGGTCCTCATGAGCAACTATTTATAAATTTTAATTGGTGAAATGGTTCTTCACAAGCAACTATTTGTAAATTTTAATTGGTGAAATGGGTCCTGATACAATGTTGTTTTAATAGTATTGGCAAATATGTAGGTGTTTTATTAAATGCTTTCGAGATTCCAGGTGAAAATATTAGTCGGTCCAATTGAAATGCGTAGTTTGACAATGGCGATTTTGTTGCTTAAATATTCCTCATAAAAAAACTCATTGGCGAATGGACATGCATTGGACCTATAGTTTGTAAAATCTAAGCGATTTGGACACCCTATTGCGTGTGAAAAAATTGCCAATTTCGACTTGGTTGATTCCTAGAATTCTCCAATTGGCGAAGATTCGCCACTAAATTTTTCCCCAGAGGAAAGTGGGACAAGGCCCTTCAAATTCACATGGACGATGACAAGGGAGGTCTTCTTCCTATTCAATGCCAAATCCATGTATGGGATATGCATTACAATGCATCCAACTATGTTATTTTTGAAAATCATTTTTTCAAGATCATCTCACACTTGGGAGTTTAAGAATTTAGATTGCAGAAGGAAATTTTGGATTTCCCTAGACCTAAGGACAAGACACCAAAATTAGGAGTTCAACATAATTGGGGAGATTGGTATCTCCACACTAACTCCACAATCATGAGTGTATATGGATTCCCTATGGGTCCACATGTGCTAGCAATGTATGTGTCATTCAAGTTGGAATTTTTGGAAATCATGTGGTAGGTCAATGATGTGGTAGGTCAATGAAGCTGACAAGACCCATCTTAAGGGGAAGAAGAAAGGATCATTTTTCCCATTCTCTACCACTTTTTTCAACTTCACAATCACTAGAGAAGAGTTAGAGCAACTCTATCTAATGCTTTAAGTATATAAGATGGCCCAATAAAATACAAGAGATTGTGATCCTAGAGGATTCGTTAGTCAAATTAGGACAAGCATTAAAAGCTCAACATTTCAACATCAACTCCATTTTGGGGAAGATGTCTTGAGTAATTGTAAAGATGAAGAGGAATCCAATGATAAAATGGTCAAATGGGTGGAATTCAGAAAATCATAACTGATATTAAGACTAAATAAACAAGGATTATCAAGGTGCATTCTCTAAAATAAGGGACCCAATTGCTAGGATCCAAATGATCTTGAAAAATATTGATAAAATAATTGGAAAAGCCCAAATTTTGGAAGAAAGGCCAACTTATCAACCCAAGACATATCCATCTGTCTTTTCTTTCATTAAAAGGTCTAAAGGACCTATAATAAGGGAGTTTTTTCCACCATCCCCTCCTCATGTACCATGACCTTCTCCACCTCAGGTGCCACTATCCCCTCCCCAAGTAACTATTGTAGATTCCCCTCTGTTGTGCATGTTTTGCACACACACCCCGCCAAAGGCAGGGACCCCCTCTTTTCTCTCTTGACGATTCATTCTTGCTCTCGTGCGAGATTTTTTGACTTCATCTTGTTTTGTGCACCCTAGTTTCCAAACCTAAGTCAGCCATGAGCCTTAAAATGACCAATTACATGTTGGCCCAATTCACCTGGTTGAGTTTCACCAAGTCATTCGCCCTTGTGGGCCAACTCCTATGGGATTTTTTTCACTCTTCGTATGGCGCCTGTTGACCCTTGCAGGCCCGCATTTACGGTTTTCCCTCTGTTGTTTGTCGTTGCACTCCATTGTTCACCTGCAGCCGAGTCTCAGCATCTACCCGGCATGCAGACCCCGCACCCATGTTTGTCACTGAGTCCTTCATGTTTCGTGGACCCACAGTTGTGGGTCGCCATGGGCGAGACTCTGTTCTCATTTCATTTTTTTCACAGTGGCCGATCTTTGACATATGCCGCCATGGCGGGCACCACAGCTGGTCCCTCCATCTTCGCCATAGCCACAAAACCAACTAACCCTGTTGCCTCAAAATGTCTAAGTCCCAAACATTTAAGGTTCTTTGCATGCAGTTTTCTCGCCCAACCTCCATTGCCTAACAGCTAAGCTATACTCAGTCCACGCTCACCAGTAGGTCCGCCCTCATGGACCACTGTTTGCAGGAGGCTGTCGCACTGACATCGTTCATAACAACCAACCTTTGGGGCCTCTTTGTCATGTGGGCCCGCAACCCACCAACATTGTTTCCTTACCATGGACCCGACTAGTATTTGGGTTGTTCCCTCGATGGAATCCTTCAAACAACTGCCCACCAGTCGTCGTCCGCACGTGTTACCCGCGAACCCTTCAAATGGACATTTGTACCATGAAGACTACACACCATGAAGCTACACGCCCACACTTGGAGATCCAAAGGCATAAGATTATGAGAACGTGAGGGAAGACAAAGGGATGCTCGCACAATTTAGAGTCATAATGGAGGGAGTGAGCTTCCAAGGACTTGAAATGAATTTAATCAATGAAACTGAAAGGTATTCATTTTCCAGGCTCGTTGGTGGAGGGCTATCCATGTTCCACAGTTACCACAATGACGTTGTCACCTCAGCTTACCACTTTCTTATGCCTACAGCATTAAACAGCAATCTTGCACTCGTGTTCCACACTCACAAAGGTTGGCTACCCCATCACCACTTTTGCAGTGACCATTGCCTAGCATCTTCTTGAGCCTTACCTCCCATGGGCACCACTTATTCAGGTTCTTACATGGTCGATGTCATCCATCATTTTTTGCCCATATGCGCGAGCCATCTCAAAATCCCACAGGACTTTAGGTCAATTTTGAGCCGACTCTTAAGGGCTGGAATGATTAAGTAATGGAGACGGGTGGTTAAGTAACAAAGTTCAAAAATACATGAGAAGGGTAATGTGGCAAATGGAATTGATTTGATAGAGGCTCGATGCTAATATCCCAATTAGTGATCAATGCAAACAATAATAGGAGACAAAGTTCTTGGCAAACTATGGGGGTGGTGTTGAACCGCAATCAAGGAGTGGATGGGCCGAATCATTTACATAAAAGACAACGAACTTGGAGAGGAGGGATAACTGATAAAATGTAATGTTATCAATGGCCTTTTGGAGAAGTTATAAGTTTGCATTTACATATAACAGGTTATACCATCTTCAAGTAATGAACAAATATTATTTGGGAGATGGCTGGTTTGATTTTTCCTTTTGACATATTATAAGGCTGTTGTGTGGTAGCTATGGTGCAGTCATCTTTTCCTCTCTTGCGGTTACCGCTTATCCTATGTCGTTATCTCTATGAAATCTCGTCTATCCTTATCCACACTCTTCCAATGGCTCTCCTCATCGCGGGATTCATATCTTCCACACCCGCTTCATTCTCGCGCGATGGACATCCCGACGGCGGGACCCACAATGCGGGGCTTCGTCCACCTCACATCATTTACTTCATGGCGTCCTCCCATCAGCCTTCTGCGGACTTCCTTCTGCATGCTCTTTGCTGACCTCACTCACTATTTCTTTGTTGGTGAACTTCTCTCATGCCGGTTCTACCTCTTCTGGTTTCGTTCATCCTCGCTCTCGCCATAGTAACCTTCCCTTGGAAACGCCCCACCTTTCTATACCCATATGGTGTGGATTGGGATATAGGTTGTGCGAAGCCTACACGCTTCACCACTATCGACTATGTCACCTCAAGCTCCTGTGGAACTTTAAAATAGCTATTTGATTGCCCATTAGAAGGAACATTGATGGGGATGAGTAATTCAGTAGTACTCAATAGGGACGGTGGGCAGGGAGAAGACTTATCGAGTTTGGTTCATAATTTAGAACACTCTCCTGAATGGTCCCTACATAAATTTTTTGTGAGGATAAATGCAACAACTGGCTGCAATTTTTAGGCCCGAATTCCACTCCCAGTCCTTTTTGCTTTGGGTGTTTCATGATAGAAATTAACGAGGAAAGAATGAAAGTATTTGTCCACATTGTTGGTATGGTCTTTGTGAATGATAAGCGTATGAGATTTCCCTATGTCGTACGATAATGTTGTGCTATTGTCGTAGGAAGGGTAGTGGAACAAAGAATCACAATGGGATGTGTGTGTGTTTATTCAAGATTAGAATTCTTACAAGGATTTGGGGGCGGCGTACGATTTTTCACTCGAGGGAATTTGAGGGTGCTTATGACGTTTGGCTGGCAGGATTTCTTGGCCAGAGCCATCGTTCTTTCCACTGTTCTTTAGTAACCTCCCATGCTGCTTGACCCAGGCATGATCACTTACATAAAGGATTATCATCAATTCGCTTGATTCGCTCTGCTTTATCTATGGCTCACGAATGTTGAAAGATTGGAATAAGTCATTTACAAAGAATGAGTAAGGGGGTTGGGCTCAATATGCGACGATGGCGCAAAAAATTCAATGAGATGTGGGATTTGACAATAGATAGCAGTGATGTCGCTTTGGGAAAGAATAGTGATAGAAGGTTAGTATACCATTCAGTAGCCAGCTTGTTAGCACGTAGACCCCACCCATGCGGGTGCCATGCTCATCAATGACATTTTAGCGGCTTCCGCTATACATCTCCCGCAATCCCACGCCTGCAGTATCGAACGGAGATATCTCACGTGGGTTCCGCATACTCAAAGGCTGGTTATCCCATTTTTGATTTCACGGTAGCCATCGATGGGTGTCTCCTCATGCTTCCCCACCTACAGACATTGGCCATGTGGACCCTGCATCCTTCCTGGCGATTATTTGGGCTCAACCCAAGGGCGTTGTGCCTAGACAACAAATGACACCTTCTGGCTCACGAAATAGTTAATACATTCGAGGGAA